>JACEFZ010000127.1:700000-710000 GCA_014155875.1 Cepaea nemoralis | reverse complement strand
CTAATAAAACGACTTAACGATGAGGGCACGGGGAAAACCTAAAAAAAATGCACTACGTAAAGACGGAAACATCTTAACAGAAAAGCAAGCAGCTGACCCTTTTGCGGACTCAATCGCACAAGATAACAACATCGAAATTAGTCCAGGGAAACAACAAGAAACTCGAGATAAATGGCAACATACAGGACAGAATGAAAGCGTACACGAGGCGCTAGAGGCACCCATCACAACCAGCGAACTGGAGATAGCCATATCAAACCTGAAAATGAGAAAGGCACCAGGAGCCGACGTCATCTCCAATAAAGTGAACTATAACCTAGGAACAATGGCCAAAGCAAAGCTGCTGCAGATGTCCAATAACTGCTGAACCATAGGCAGTGTTCCACAAGCCTGGATAGAAGCGATCATGATACCTCTCCTAAAGTCAAGGAAAAACAGTTCCAGGGCCTCGAGCTACAGACCAGTTAACCTCACCAGCTGTCTCTTAATACTTCTCATATACAGACACATTTTGACTACTGCTCTACAATCTGGCGGTTATTCTAATTCAAACACCAAGCGACTATAATCACTCATAAACGGGCCATGAGTCTAATTTATAGCAAACATTTATCTGACAATCCTAGCCTGCATAAACGCCTTCAGTTACTACCACTCCGCAAACGCCTGCTTTTCAATAAGGCTAAACTAATTCACAAAATCCTACATCGGAATGCCCTCAAATTACCTTTGGCCATTGTTTAAATATAATGCTAGACACAGTAAACGTTTAAATATATTACACATTCCGAAGCCTAGGATTGACTTATACAAAACAAGCTTAACGTACTCTGCAGCTCAGCTGTGGAACAATCTTCCACAAGAAATCAAAGACATCACCAATCCCTATTCATATAATCGCAAATTATTCTAACACTATCTCAGTATGGATTACCTTCCCCCTTAATAATAGAAATAATAATAATAATAATAACAAAACACTAGTATAACAGCCAGTCCCCTTTTGGTAGGCCAGTATATTCCACATCGCTAATAACAAGTGTCACACCATTAGCTAATATTACTGAGTCGTGTGATTTTGATGTTCGCATGTTGCCCATGCCTTTATAATGCATATCTTTTATATTGTTGCTGTTCTCTGTTAGCCTTGAATGATGTGTGAATGAAATAATGTATGAAAGAGAGTGATAGAAGGGCAGCATGTTAGACGGGCCTGCGTGCCCAATTCTTAACCCTTTGAAAATAAAGTTTGTTTGTTCGCTCGTTCGTTCGTTCGTTCGCTCGTTCGTTCATTCGTTCTCTGCAAAACAATGGAGCGCATCATTAGTCAAAGACTGCAGTGATACATTGAAAATTATAACATTCTTGTACCACAGCAGGGTGACTTTTGGCAGTGTTACATTACGGAAGATAAGATAACCTACCTTTCTCAAGAAATTGAGGATGCATTCCAAGAGAAGAAACTGATGCTCGCGGCACGGATAGATCTAAAGAAAACCTTTGAAAATTCTGGAAAGAAGGTGTGATGGTGAAACTGAGAAACAATACAGCCAATGGAAGAAGGTAAAAATTGGTGAAAACACCCTTGCACACCAGAAGAGTCCGAGTACAGATAGATCATAGACGGACTCAAGAGCAAGAAAGTACATCTGCGTTATGGTGTACCCCAGGGTGGAGTTAAAGAGGTAACGTACGCTGAAGATATTGTCATATGGAGCAAAAATGAAGAAAGATCTGTAGATGCATTAGATTCATGGGCAAATAGATGGTGTATCAGCATAAACATTGACAAGTGCAGCACCACTCTATTTACCCTCTCTCCAAAACAAAAGGCAGGCAGCATACAGATAAATGGAATACGCATAAGAGAAGATGCAAAACGAATATACCTGATATTATCATACACGTTGATAACAGGTTACCATGGAAAAAGCACATAAGCAAAGCAGTAAAAAAAAGCCAGAATGAAAATATCCATCCTTAGAAAACGTAATGGAAGCACACGAAAGCCAGTGGGAAAATACTTAGCAAAGTTTATCATCACAGCATACGACCACATCTATTTTATCCTTTGCTATCCCTTACAGCTCTGTCCGTAGTCTCACCACACTGTTCATCTCTGTTTTGAATTCTCTTCTCCGTGTGTTTTAGGTCTCACACTATTTCGTTAGCTCTGTGTTTCCAGATAGGAAAGTGTCTAGTCATACTATCCTCAGGTTTTCTGAATTTGTTTTACACTGCCAGCGTTTATTCCTCAACTATTTATTCACCAGAATGTGTTTAGTTCTCTCCTTGCGCTCCACATTGGTGATTTTGTTATACCGTTTAAGTATCCCTTATTCTGCGAAAGTATCCATTCATGAATGTGTTTTTTTTTTTTTAAAGTAAATCTTTCAATCATTCTCTATTGCTTTGACACACACACACACACACACACACACACACACACACACACACACACACACACACACACCGGTATATATATATATATTTCGCATATCCTTTACAGGACATCGCTGTCAACATCAGCATCTATCTGCTGATTGTTGATTTCTTGGCAAGATTACGCTCAGTAGTTTACCATTGCTTTCTGAGCGACCGGCTCACATGCCCATAAGTTACCGACGCAGAGAGAACCGCTACCAATTCTCGCGCACGTCACGTTACTCATGAGAGTATACGGGAATACGGAGAAATTCGTGTAAATTCCTAGACCAGGGAGACCAGCATGATTCGTATTGCAGAAGTGAATTGCTTGCCTGTTTTGTTCACTGGCTGTGAACTCCAGCGTGAAGCCCTTTATGTCGGATGAAGACATCCTGTTGTCCAACATCAGTGTGATGTCATGCCGGACTGAGGTTTGCGTGAGTATCCGTTGTCCCATGTCTGGCTTATTGGTGTGCAGACTGGTGGTTCCTCGCCGTGCGATTCAGCGATGCTACTACGATAGCTAGGACCCCTAAGGAACCTGTTGCCCAGGACGCACGCCTAGGACGTGTTAGTAGGTCGTGGCCAGTATAAAACCTGGCACTGGTGCCTTGGAAACACCTCTGCTTCCCCAGTAGTGAATTAATATTACAGTTAAATATTCAAAGTTTGGTGCTTATGTTTAATTATTTTTGAATTTCACAAATTTCCTAGTGCAACGAAAGCTTCTCTCGGTTTACGTATTGTTTATTTAAAGTGAATTACCTGTTATTTTACATATTCCATGATCACCATCTCCTTCAGCAGGTGTCTTGTCGAATGGCGCGGGCGATCACGCTTTTCTATATCTTGTGATCTCCATAGTATGTATCATTTCGTGGTGTGCTGGCACTTTTCCGCGCCACAACAAAAGTCTGTCAGGAAACTTCTCCCTTCGTCTTCCTCGATGTTTCTTTCCACAAATCTGTCCATTTGTCACAACATGATCTCTCATAGTGCGGCCACTGATGGGGACTACATCTTTCTGATGTTTGTGATAACTTGCCTGTGTGTGATAAATTGCCAGTTTGTTTAAACAAATGTTGCATGTTATTTGCAGGGTATTGCCAACAACTATGGTTGATGCTCTAGGAAGTTTTACGTTCAGCCGCTTTCTGAACGACAAGTCAACGTTCAAGGCCAACTGGCCTTGTGTGCAATGAACCCATTACCCTGCCACCAGCGCATCAACGTTCAAGGCCAACTGGCCTTGTGTGCAATGAACCCATTACCCTGCCACCAGTGCAAACAAGTTTAACTCGAGTTCGTCAAACTACCTGGCCACACTGACCTCTCTTTGAGTTTTAGCACCCTTCAAAACATTTAGATTTATATAACGAGTTCAATCCATCTATTTGCTCTACGAACATACAACAGCACTTTAAATATCTTCTGGGCTCTTTCATCGTGATTACACATGGTGCATTTGTCTAAAGTCGTACGGTGCATATTGGCGTTACTAAGGCCTTAAACAGGAAGTCCGGCCTTTTATGCTCCCAGGAACTGTTGACAAGTTTCAGAAAATCCTCAAGTTGATTAATCTTTTCAGTTCAATGTCTGTCATTTTCTACATAAATCAAAGTAGCCATAAAGTCTATCACATACAAATGTCTTGTGCAAGCCGACGTGCTTATTGATCAATGTTAAATACCATCCGGTTGTGTCTTACTATTCGTCAGAGGGTCTGGGGTGTTTAAAATGTTGATACATCCTCTGTCTTCCTTGACTCTTGTGTCAGTAAAGTGTGAGTTTTTTCTAGGACTCTATTGTCTAATTATCGTCTGTGGCTTAGGGATAGTGAACGGATTTCACGGTTCTCCCACATACCGCAGTAGAGGTTTAGAAACCAGCTGTGGGCGGTTTGGAAACAGACCGGTTTGCGTAGATTTCCATGTTATAAACGTCGGTAGTTCATAAAACTATGACAAACTGCCGAACGTGAAAATTGTCTAGTATATCACAGACAAACATAAAATGTTGGTTTGGTGCGACGTACTGTAAAGGACATGCAACTAACTTTAAATAGCAATTATGGTTGTGTTTTATGCTATACTATATTGCTATGCTATGCTATGCAGTGTTGTGCTGTGCTGTGCTGTGCTGTGCTTTGGTGTACTATGCTATGATATTATATTACTTTACTTTATGTTATGTTATGTTATGTTATGTTATGGTTCCCTAGCTATATGTGTCTGTGTTGTGTTGTGTGGGTGGGTGGGTGTACGTACGTGTGTGGGGCGAATACCATGAACTGCTAAAGTAACTAACAATGGAAGAGGCTAATGAAACGAAAACATTATATACAAAATTAAGAAAGCGAGCTTTCTCTGGTCATATAGTGAGAAAAGGGGCAAATGAGAATACCGTGACAGCTGGAGAGATTAGTGGGAAAAGAGGCATCCATCCATCATGTGCCATGTCGGTAAGCGTGGGCTGTCATGTTCTGCCATCTCACTCGATCACCAGAGTCGTGGATCAGCTCTGTGTTCCTGTCTCGACCATGCCACGTGGCCAAGCCATCCAGGTATTTGCTTCTAGGTCTTCCCCTTGTTCTCTTCCCTTCGATCTTGTCAGTTGTCACCAAGTTCTCCAATTTATCTCTTCTCATAACGTGCCCAAACAATTTTGACTGTCTACGTCTAATGACTCTAATCAGTTTACGATTTTCATTTGTTTCTTGAAGGACTTGTTCGTTGGTTTTTCTATCTGTCCATGGTATTCTTTGCATTTCCACCAGAAACCAGATTTCCACAGCCTTTAATTGTTTTTTCCGCTTGACTGCTTGTTGTCCACGCTTCACATAATAGGCTGATATTGACCTACATCGTTATCAATTCTGATGGCAGATTGTTGTTTCCAATATATCTTTTATACAAGTCTAAAGTCTTTTCCATAAATTTGTAGATCTTCGAGCATCCTTATCATGTCTACATGTCTCACTTTATCGAAAGCCTTTTCGTAGTCAATAAAGCAAAGATATAGATCTCTGTTTACTTCTATAGAACGCTCAATTACTGTTCTCTGTATATACACAACATTTACTGTGCCCTTGTCTTCTACAAACGCACATTGTTCTTCTCCTATTTCGGGTTGTATTTTCTTCTTAACTCTTTGCATGATAATTCTCAGCAGAATCTTTGTGATGTGGCTCATTATACTAATTGTTCTATGTTGATCGAATTCCATGGCTCCTGATTTCTTCGGAATTGCAATAAATATAGAATTACATATTTCAGGAGGTATATCTCCAGTATCGTATATTGCGTTCAGCAGCCTGGTGACTTGGTTTATTCCATATTCTTCTGAGGCATTGATCATTTCTACTGTGATGTTATCTTACCCGGGGTCTTGCCAGTTTTCATATGGTTAAGAGCATTCTGAACTTCTATCTTCAAAATTGATGGTCCTTCATTATTATTCCGATGATTATATTGTTCTTCTCTTGTATCATCATAAAGGTCTTTCACATAATCTGACCACGCATGTAAAATCTGATCTTTTTCTATTAATGATTTTGCCATCTTTGGTGTTTAGGCAACCCGTTGATGTGTGTGTTCTTTTATTAGTGATGTCATTAATTCTTTTGTGCATTAATTTGGTATTCCGGGTGTTGTGTTGATGTTCAATTTCTTTGCAATTTTCCTCAAGCCATGTTTCTTTAGCCTCTTTGCATAGCTTCCTAATTTTCCTGTGAATCTCTTCATATTTTTCCTTGTTATTTTTGTTATTTCTTCTTACTTCCATGAGTTTTAAGATGTCTTCCGTCATCCATTTCTTGCGTCCTATTATCTTTATTTTTTGGATGGTTGTTTTTGCAGCTTGGTTGATTGATTTCTTTAAATATTCCCGTTGGTCACTGACGTCTTGAAATAATATTTCCATATCGGACAATGCATCGAATCTGTTCTTTACCTCTACGTTGAATTTAGCTTTTATTTCCTCACTCTTCAGTGCTTGTAGATCAAATTTTGTGTTTCTTGGTGAATATTTTACTTTCTTTACTTTTATATGTAAATTGCTTAAGATTAATCTATGGTCGCTGTAGCAGTCTGCGCTAGGTATAGTTTTTGCGACTTTTAAGGCATTTCGAAATCTTCTGTTGATGAGGATGTAATCGATCTGATTTCTGACCTTATGATCAGGACTCATCCATATCCATAATCTCCTTGGGTGCTGTTGAAACCAGGTGTTTCCAATAATGAAATTTTGCTGTTTTGCCCACTGTACTAGTCTGCAACCTCTTTCATTCTGTTCCCCTAGTCCATACTTGCCTACTATGCATCCGTCCTGTTGATTTCCAACTTTGGCATTCAAGTCACCCATTATGATGGTTTCTTCAGAATTCTTGCAATTCTTGAAGGCTTTCTCTAAATCATTATAAAATTCATCAATGCTGTTATCACTACTGTCTGCTGTTGGTGCATAAACTTGTATGACGTTGACATCATAAGGTCTTCCCCTCAACTTCACCAGTAACACTTTGTCTGAAACAGTCCAATATCCTTTCATTCGATTTTGCTCTCTCTGTATCCATTATAATTTCTACTCCTCGCTGTTGTTTCTCTCCACCAGAATAGATTATTCTATATTCCTCAGATGTCATAATGCTAAGTTCGTTATGAACTTACTATAATAATTTACTAAACCCAAAAGACTCCTGACCTGCTTCTTTGTTGTAGGCATGGTCAGGTTCATAATTTTAGTAATAATTCTATTGTCAGTTTTTAGTTGTCCTTGTGAAATGACATGACCCAAAAAATCAATTTCTTGTAGGCCCAATTCAACTTTGCTCGGTTTGACCGTGAGACCGAAGAGTCGCAACCTATCGAAGACATGTCTGAGTTTCAGTAAGTGTGCTGTCCAGTCATCTGTATGGACATAAATATCATCTATATATGTCACCGTATTCGTCACTCCATGTAGTAAATCTCTAGTTAAGCGTACGAAAGTGGCAGGAGCGTTACGAAGTCCGAAAGGAAGAAAACGCCACTCGTAAAGACCTAAAGGTGTTGAGAATGCAGTAAGATGGATGGATTGAGTCTGCATAGGGACCTGCCAATATCCCTTAGTAAGGTCTAATTTAGAGAAGATTTTGGAGGTGGACATATCAAGAATAAGATCTTCGCAGGAAGGAATTGGTTCTGCGTCGATCTTAGTGACATTGTTGAGTTTCCTATAGTCCACACAGAGACGAATTGTGGAGTCTTTTTTCTTGACCAAGACGATTGGAAAGGAGTACTCAGATGTAGATTTTTGAATGATTCCACTAGCTTCTAAATTAAGAATTTCCTTATTTAGACTTTCTCTGTAGCTAAGTGGGATAGAGTACGGCCTGCATTTGATAGGCTTAGAGTCCGACAGAAGAATGGAGTGCTAGATCCTGTCCGTCCTACCTGGAATGTCGGAAAATATGTCCTTATACTCCGTCACTAATTCTATTGTCTGTCGTCGTTGCTCGTCTGTTAGTCCCTGTTCTAACCGTATACAATCTAATGTCGCAGTCTTGTCTACAATTGGAACAGGTAGTTCCATCCCTTCGTCGTCTACCTGATTCAGTACGGTTGTGGTGCTAAGTGCGTTTTCTGTATGCTCACTAAGTGTATGCATATCGTCGGCTTTGCCAGTCTCGCTAACTAGTGTAGTTGCGTTGTGTATGTCTGTCGTCTGATCCATAGGTGTGGGTGCATTGTGTTCGTCTGTCTCTAATTCTGTCTCTTGTCGTGAAAAGTAGGGTTTCAACATGTTGATATGAAATATCTTTAAGTGTCCGTTTATCGATATTTCATAATCGACATCTGAAATTTTTCGTACCACTTTGAATGGCCCTTGCCATGAGGTCAATAATAAATTCCGTTTGTCTGGGAGTAACAGCAGTATATCTTGATCTGGTTCAAGATTAATAGTTCTCACAGTCTCAAATGGCCTAGAGGCCAGTGTTGAAGGTTGTACTTCAGCTGTAGGATGTCTACCCTTACGTACTAGTTGTTGACAGACATTACATGAGCGACAAAATACTTTTATGTCATTACAAAAACCTGGCCAATAAAAATGAGCCTGAATTCTGGCCCTGGTTTTGTCGTATGCAAGGTGACCAGCAAACGGTGACTCGTGTGCAATCTTTAGCACAGTTTGGCGGTGTTGTACAGGTAACACCGTTTGCTGAATCTCATGGTTACCAGTTGTATAATAACGAGTAAGAATACCATTATTAAGTCTAAAGAACCATGATGCGTTTTTTGTTACTTTGGCTTTTTCTTTTAATAGCTTTAGATATGGAGCCACACCAGGATCAGCTTTTTGCTGGTCTATGAACTTTTGCCTGGTGGTATCATCCGTGCTAGTTGGTGATAGCAACAGTAGTCTTTCATCCTGTAGTGTGTCTTGGTGTTTAATAGTATCTGCTCTGGTTGTTGCATTAGCTGCATTTAATTTTTCCCATGCAGCTATTTCTTCGTTAGTGCAATATTTCAATTGGGGTAAGCATCCGAAAATTAAATCAGTACAAGGGTTATCTAAAATCGCACATGTAAAGGTACCAGAAAGGAAAGGAGTGTTAATACGGGCTCTTGCCAAAGGGTAAATTTCAATATTACCCGAAAAGGTCGGCATTTGACTGAGTCACCTGTATAATCATTTGGATTCACCAGTTCCTTTCTAAGACCTATAAGAGTGCTCCCACTGTCCAGCAAACATTGGCATGGTATTTCGTTGACCATTGCATTGTGGAACACCAAATTGCCTCTGGAGGCTAATGCTGCATTTATACTCTCAGTGGAGAATGGTACTGTATGTCCACATTCTAATTTCCGTCTGCATGAAATTGGTGACATCGCTCACAACTGTCAAAGCTTAATACATCGTTTACACAACAAACATCTTCAGATTGGTTAAAAGGTAATTCATTCTCGACTTCGCACTTAGTCTCACTACCACTATCAGAAGATGTATCAATTAACATTGCACTGTTGGCCTTCATTCTTTGGCGGCCCAGGCACTTATTTGAATAATGCCCGTAGCTAGAACAGAAGAAGCATTTGACTGCACGCCTGTATGCAGTTCTCTTGTTTTGTTGTTTCTTAATCACCATCTCAAGATGTGTCGGATAGTTTGGTGATTTATCACACATAGAGTAAGTATCATGAAAAAGTTGGTGAGTGTTTTAGCTTGAACAATTGTCCAAGCTACACTTCTGACACCACTTTTATCCTAGCCTGTCATCAAGCGATGCTTCAGGCATTACGTGATAAACTTCTCTCGCACCACACAAAAAGATTTGTCAGTCGTACGAGAGGAATTGATTACACATTTTATTGCCACTGGCTCTTTACATTACATCAATGCACAAAAACGGTCGCTAATAAATCACACATGAATACACAGAATTGCCTATCACTAGTCGTTCCTAACCCTACTGCTAATTCTATCTACTCGGCTAAAGAATACGCATCGACGCTAAGCGATGTGTTCACTACGAAGTCTGTCCCCTGTCTGACTAATCTCCGCGTGCTGATTACACAGTACGCGGAGGGACCTT
>JACEFZ010000127.1:622500-695000 GCA_014155875.1 Cepaea nemoralis | reverse complement strand
ATATACACAGCATTTACTGTACGCTTGCCTTCTACAAACGCACATTGTTCTTCTCCCATTTCGGGTTGTATTTTCTTCCTAACTCTTTGCATGATAATTCTCAGCAGAATCTTTGTGATGAGGTTCATTATACTAATTGTTCTAATTTGATCGCATTCCATGGCTCTTGATTTCTTCGGAATTGCAATAAATATAGAATTACATAATTCATGAGGTATATCTCCAGTATCGTATATTGCGTTCAGCAGCCTGGTGACTTGGTTTATTCCATATTCTTCTAAGGCATTGATCATTTCTACTGTGATGTTATCTGTACCCGGGGTCTTGCCAGTTTTCATATGGTTAAGAGCATTCTGAACTTCTATCTTCAAAATTGATGGTCCTTCATTATTATTCTGATGATTATATTGTTCTTCTCTTGTATTATCATAAAGGTCTGTCACATAATCTGACCACGCATGTAAAATCTGATCTTTTTCTATAATGATTTTGCCATCTTTGGTGTTTAGGCAACCCGTTGATGTGTGTGTTCTTTTATTAGTGATGTCATTAATTCTTTTGTGCATTAATTTGGTATTCCGGGTGTTGTGTTGATGTTCAATTTCTTTGCAATTTTCCTCAAGCCATGTTTCTTTAGCCTCTTTGCATAGCTTCCTAATTTTCCTGTGAATCTCTTCATATTTTTCCTTGTTATTTTTGTTATTTCTTCTTACTTCCATGAGTTTTAAGATGTCTTCCGTCATCCATTTCTTGCGTCCTATTATCTTTATTTTTGGGATGGTTGTTTATGCAGCTTGGTTGACTGATTTCTTTAAAATTTCCCATTGGTCACTGACGTCTTGAAATAATATTTCCATATCGGACAATGCATCGAATCTGTTCTTTACCTCTACGTTGAATTTATCTTTTATTTCCTCACTCTTCGGTGCTTGTAGATCAAATTTTGTGTTTCTTGGTGAATATTTTACTTTCTTTACTTTTATATGTAAATTGCTTAAAATTAATCTATGGTCGCTGTAGCAGTCTGCGCTAGATATTGTTTTTGCGACTTTTAAGGCATTTCGTAATCTTCTGTTGATGAGGATGTAATCGATCTGATTTCTGACCTTATGATCAGGACTCATCCATATCCATAATCTCCTTGGGTGCTGTTGAAACCAGGTGTTTTCAATAATCAAATTTTGCTCTTTTGCCCACTGTACTAGTCTGCAACCTCTTTCATTCTGTTCCCCTAGTCCATACTTGCCTACTATGCGTCCGTCCTGTTGATTTCCAACTTTGGCATTCAAGTCACCCATTATGATGTTTACTTCAGAATTCTTGCATTTCTTGAAGGCTTTCTCTAAATCATTATAAAATTCACCAATGCTGTCTGCTGTTGGTGCATAAACTTGTATGACGTTGACATCAAAAGGTCTTCCATTCAACTTCACCAGTAACACTCTGTCTGAAACAGTCCAATATCCTTTGATCGATTTTGCTCTCTCTGTATCCATTATAATTTCTACTCCTCGCTGTTGTTTCTCTCCACCAGAATAGATTATTCTATATTCCTCAAATGTCATAATGCCCATTCCTGTCCATCTGGTCTCACATATACCTAACAGGTTAACATTTAATCTTCCCATTTCAGTCTTAATATTATCAAATTTTCCATCGCCACTCATAGTTCTTACATTCCAAGTTCCTACTTTCAATGTTGATATTCTTTTGCACTCAGTCGCCTGATAACGGTCTGGAGACACCTGGTGCACATGACTACTCCTACCGGCCGAGGCTGCTCCTATGGAGCACCCATTTACGCCGTTTCTCTGATTATCGATAAGACTGCAGTACATGATATTCTTGGCATTTGAAAAGAAAGTAGTTTGCCATTGCTTTCCTTCCTTGCAGTGACCATACTGGTCGATGGCCGTAGCCATTGTCTCCCAAAAAGAGATCCTCTGCCTACCGTCGTGAAGCTGGAGACCATAACCTACAACTATCTGTCGGCTGCTCTTCAACTTCATCCACCACCAGCACACATGGCTTCACGTAACCCTGATCGGGGGGCTAAACGGGTACTCCACCTTGCCCAAGGGTTCCCGTAGGCTAGCGGACGGAAGGGGGCACCTTACCTCTCCTTTGATAGGGAATACCCTTATCCTCCACCCGAACAGAGGCAGACCAAGATAAATGACGATGAATGGACTGAAACTGTGGCATGGAGTAAAATCATCGGCAGACTGAGTGACTTCTAGATGTTGATGTTAGAGTCCAAATAGGTGGCGGTGGTCATTGAGCGGAGGCAAGTGAGTTGACGGGGCAACTCCTGGACACTTCCTGCAGCGATGGGATTAGTTGAATAGTAGATGCTACGAATGGCACCGTATATACAGTCGTGGTGGTATAGCGTGTGTTGCCTTGCCTGCCAAATTAGTCATCCAGGATCTATCCTCAGACGTGACAGGATTATTTAAGACAACCAACACGGCTTTGTGGTCGACCCAGAATGATTAAAAAAAATAAAAGGATATCAGACATCTGTCACAGACATCTGTCACAATCATCTCAGAAGTGGCAGGCAAGGAAAGGCAACGAAGAAAGGAACTAGCCACCCAACCTCATATGTCGTGGTATAAAACTTCAAACCCCAGCGGCAGAATCTGATACCGGTAGGCACTGATTTCTACACATCACCCACAAGGGCCTTGCCCAGAAGTCTCATCCTAACCTGACGTTTAAAACAAAGGGTTTAACGGGGTTGAATTCGTTAGCACCGGGTTTTATCCCATATGACTGTTTCATTTTCCGCAGGGTTCCCTGCCGAAAGTGTTGCACAAAGCACGAACTCCGAGCTCGAGCGACGACCCGCAGGACACTCCGAAAAAGATTGCACTCGTGAACCGAACGTCTTGGCCCGGAATCGAACCCACAACCTTCTGAGCGCGAGGTGAACATCGTGACTACTTCGCTAGAGACTCCTGAAGTTGAAAGACTTGACAGGAAACCCGGAAGTACGGAGAGAATAAAATCAATAAAAATAAGAATCAGGAAATCACCCTTGCTACATAATACAAGCCGGATTAATACTGAAGAAAAAAGGTAAACAGAAAAATTTCACCGACAATGAGATCAGGATGAACACAAGAATGCCCAGTTAACAAAATGTTTTCAGCCGCATGAAATTGGGTAACAAAAATGTCATTCATAACAGAAACACAAAAGATGAACTATAAAAATGATTAATTTTCGATTTAATGCTGTGGCTTTTGCTCAGGTTAATTGCGATTTACTGGATTCTGTGTTCGCTTGGAGCCGATTTAGCTTATTGAAGTAATTGCTTTCCTAAACAGGTTGTTTTTCACTGTCTGCATTAAATATGGATTTTCTGTCTTTCAGAATTCTTGCTGTAATTTGCAGTTTCAAGTATCGTATTCTCTCGTTGTTTTTAAAGAAGAATGTTTTGTTTTGTCAAGAGATTGCCCAGTATTTAGATGCATGGTGTTCTGTTTTCAACATTATTCAGCTGTACTAATATTGCAATGCCGACGTTGTGGCTGATGGGCAGTGAACGTCTTTCGCAATACCCGGACATGCCGAGTCGAGAGTTCGAGGTCGGTCGCAGACGATTTGGACGTAAACCGTCTAGCGTTGATTTCAATGGTGTATTCGTCGATGGTTAAGTAAGCAATGGCAAATTGTTGACATTTAAAAATTACATAGTAAATCACAAAATGTAGCGGTTGATGGCGACGACGTCCTGCAAAGAACTTTAATATTACAATGTAAAGCAAAAACGGACATATTTTACACGCTTTGAGTTTACACACGACAACAAAATAGGCAGGACATTTGGCTTGTGATAGGGACTTGTCTACAAGTTGTTATCAGGAAGAACGTCTGCACATGACAGGGCACTGTCAGAAAGAATTGGCCAGATATGATTAGAGAACATCAAACTCAGGCCATGGACTGGTGAAGACCAAGAATACCAAAGTGTAGACCATACAAAGGTCTTGAGCTTTGAGCATGATACGTATCCTCTTTTTGATATGATACGTATGTCTTCTTTCTTTTTCTTATGATACGTATGTCATCTTCAAGCCGTTTGACTCGGGCTCCGAAGATTGTGGGTTCGATTCCGGGCCGCGTTCTTCGGTTCACGAGTTAAATTTTTCGGAGACTCCTGTGAGTCGTCGCTAGAAGCTACGGAGTTCGTGCGTTTTGCGACGCTTCTCCGCGTGCAATAAAATCCCAGTGCAATAAAGTGGACCCTGTCGACTTTCAAGCGACTATTAAGCGACATATGACGTCTTTCTTCTTCTTCTTCTTCTTCTTCTTCTTCTTCTTCTTCTTCTTCTTCTTCTTCTTCTTCTTCGGCTTCGCTTCTTCTTCTGCTTCTTCTTCTTCTTCTTCTTCTTCTTCTTCTTCTTTCTTCTTCATCTTCTTCTCTTCTTCTTCTTCTTCTTCTTCCTTCTTCTTCTTCTTCTTCTTCTTCTTCTTCTTCTTCTTCTTCTTCTTCTTCTTCTTCTCTTCTTCTTTTCTTTCTTCTACAACAACAACAACAACAACTACTACTACTACTACTACTACTACTACTACTACTACTACTACTACTACTACTACTACTACTACTACTACTACTACTACTACTACTATTACTACTGCTGCTGCTGCTACTACTATTACTACTACAACTATTATTATTATTATTATTATTATTATTACTTCTTCTTCTTCATTTTCCTCTTCGTCTTCTTCTGCTTCTTCTTATTCCTCTTTCCCATCCTCATCCTCTTCGTCCGCGTTATTCACACTTTAATCACCACTTTAATGACGCAAATAAAACCTGTAGTTAGTTTCCCGTCATGACATCCCCGATCGTTTCTTTAAGTGGAAGAAAGTTGTTTGATGTCATATGTGTTTACTTTCACAATAGTGATTTCAGCAAACGTGTAGTTAGCAAGTGCCTGAGAATCATGAAAACATTGCCACATACACGGGTACTTGAGGAGCTAACCTTTAACCTACGATTTAATTTGTACCTTTCGATACACAGCTGAATGCTATTAGGAAGCAGACAGCCTTGCGTTGGTTTCCATAAAAAGGTATGCGTGCCGTCGTTCAGAACGCGTTGACATACTACTGAACTTAAACTTGCCAAGACATCACAACCAGTAACAATGCTGGTGTTGACTGTGACGTCCTGTAAAGGATATGCAACTAACAATCAATGGCCACCTACATAATCCTCAGGCAGGCAGACTGGCTAAGGTCTGCACTGTTGGGTGATGTTTTGGTGCACAAGGCAGATGTGGTCGGATCTGTTGGGATCATGCGCATATCGTGGATGAACAGATACATCAATCACAGCCTGTAGAGAATGGAGCGGCAGAGAGTGACCAGAAGATCTGGCCGGCAATCAGTACTCATAGACAAGCTCATATTGACAGATAATCACACCGCAACATTAGTGTTGAGGCAATTCGTTGGCTGTTGAAGATGAGGAATCAGCACGTATGGGAATATTCCGAGTGCTACGATGTGCCGGTCTCCCTTGCGAAGGGAGTTAAAGACGTTGTTCGTAATCCCGTATAACCATGCATGGAACACAGCTGCTCGAGATTGGGCAGCGGATCGCGTCGTGTTAGATACTTATGGAGGTATGTTAGCCAGTCGTTCAGAAAACAATGGCAAACTACTTCACGTAAAACTTGCCAAGACATCAACAGGAGATGAAAAAGGCTGGTGTTGACTGCAATGTATTGTGGGCTCATGAGTCAGGTTGTGACCAGTTGGCAATAGAAAACTGATGACCTCATCTTGCCTTGAAAGTCAACGGTCAGCATCTTTGTTTCATGTGGTAAGGTTGTCTTTACTGCGGCATTAGTGTAGTTGATAGGGAACTGCGCTAATAAAATTATGAGCGCTGTCAGACAAGGATTTGATCCCCGGGTTCATCGTCCGTCAACAGAAGAAACGACTGGACACTCTATACATCCATGGGTTCAGGTCTGGATGGTGTATAGCTCTGTCACATCACAGATTCATAGCAGGACATACATTGTTTTTCGTTTTAAGCATTATTTTATAAATGGGCATATTCTTAAACAAGTGAATCGATACAGTTATCTCGAAACAGTCATAACATCTGATGGGAGATGCCTTAAAAAGATTAGAACAAGAATTGTCATTGCGAAGGTAGCCATTTGCAAGATGAAAAACATACTGACCAATAAAAAGATATCAATTGAAACGAGAAAAAGGGCGTTGAAGTGCTACATAGAACCTATACTTTTGTATGGACGTGAAGCGTGAGCAATGAGCAGACACGCTGAAAAACATCTAATGGCTGTGGGAATGTGGTTTCTGTGGAAAATGCAAAGAATATCATGGACAGAGAAAAATAAATGAACAAGTCCTTCAAGAAACAAATGAAGATCGTAAACTGATTAGAGACATTAGACGTAGACAGTTAACAATTGTTGGGCATGTTATGAGAAGAAATTAATTGAACTTGGTGACAACTGGCATGATCGAAAGGAAGAGACCAAGGGGAAGACCGAGAAGTAAATACCTGGATGGCTTGGCCACGTGGCATGGTCGAGACAGAAACACTGAGCTGATCCAGGACTGTGGTGATCGAGTGAGATGGCAAAACATGACCGCCCACGCTTACCGGCATGGCACATGATGATGATGATTTGAATCTATTTAACATGTGTTATGATAATAATGGGAACTTGAGAACATAACGGAATCAGAGTACTATACTATACGAGTTGTCTCATGAATGAACAGAAACAAATGAAGGATACGAGACTAACCTGCGAGCGTGTAGCATGTAGGTAAACAAGAGGATAGCTCCGAGAATTCCGACAATAATCTGTACATACAATATGGCTTTTCTGATGGACTGGTCATACTCAATGTCATGGACGGTTTTCTTCACAGCTTTCGTAGTCCGAGCGGTGACATTGCTTCCGGTGACGTTGTACACACTTTCCCATGACGTCTCGTTCTGATCCAGGAAAGTGAGGTTAACGTTGTCTAGGCTAGATGACGTCGACAGTTTTGTTGGCCACGTCATTACTGGGTGACTGGTGTTGGTATAGTTATATGTTGCAAACTCCATCGTACTCTATGGGATGTGTACAACAACGGCGAGGGTTTCTTTTCGTTCTGTCTTCTCCCTTCTGTAGATTGCTGTAAGGAGAAATAAAGTAAAAAGGCATGCATTTAGTAATTCTCGCCAAATCTAATTGACAAACAATCATGATTTAGGTGATGTACTATCGAAACTAATATAAACATAAACATGTGTGCGTGCGTGTGTGTGTGTATACATACCTATACAATAATCAATATACCTCATATTGACCTCAGAGTATATGAGGGTAATATTTTTTTTTAAAATAATGTCCCAAAGCAGGAACCAATTATTGGCCGTAGTGTAATAGGGCAGTAACATTTTCTAGGCCTTAATAAGCAGAGGAAGAGATGACCAGCCTGATACCCATAATTGAGCACAAAGCATTGAGCCTCGTTATATATAGAAATATATTCTTTAATTCCCATTTTCAAACGCTCGGAAAACAAACTGCGAAAAAAGTCTACCAATTTGCTAAAATTAAAAATATTTTTTATGGGGACGCAAGAAAGATATTCTATACTTCTCACATACAGACACATATTGACTATTGCTCTACGATCTGGGGCGGTTGTTCCAGTTTAATCACCAAGAGACTCTACTCACTCCAGAAACGGGCTATGGGTTTAATTTATTGTAAACCTACAACTTGCAATCCCAGCCCATATAAACGCCTGAAGTAACTACCACTTCGAAACCTCATAATTGTCATTAAGGACAAGCTAATTCACAAAATGCTGCATTGGAATGGTCCAAGTTACAAAGTGGCCTTTGTTTAAATACAACGTAATACTTAGCAAACACTAAATATATTACATGTTTGGAAGCCTAGGAAACGAGTTCGGTGTAATCCGCAGCTCAGTCGTGGAACAATCTTACACACAAAATATCAAAGAAATCACCTATTCCCTATGCATATAATTGCAAACTATTCGCACACTTTCTGAGTATATAACACTTATATATTAACCACTTTAATAATAATAATAAACATTAGTATAACTGCCAAACTCATATTAGTAGTACAGTATGTCTCTTTTAGCTAATAACAATTACCACACCAATCATTAATAGTAGTCAGTCATGTAAAGATTGTGGTATATTTTCTATATTTTTTTAATGCACGTATTGAAATTCTTGCTGTTGTCCTTGATTTGCCTCAAAAGTGATGTATGGATGAAATCATATATGAAGGAGATAGATAAGAATGGCAGCATGTAAGATGGGCCTGCGAGCCCAATGTTACCCCTTTGAAAATAAAGTTCTTTTCTTCGTTCATGCGTTCCCTCAGCGAGACGGCGAACACGGACGTCGACCTCTCGCCAGAACACGCCCATGGCATAATCAGCGTAGGTTCTTATCAACGTCTACAGATACAGACATATGGCAGACGTTTGCAATAATCTGTCTACAGGTACAGGCAGATGGGCGATGATTACAATAACCTATCCATAGATATATGGAAATGACCAATATTTGCAATACATTAACTCCATATTTCATATTCCAGATAGCCCTTAAAAACACCAGCTGATCAATTCAACGTTCTTTAAATGCTGATTTACTCACGTATGTTTAGCGATTTACTGCATTTCAACCTTTTTCATTTCTTGTCTGCCTCATGCTATCTACATACAGTGCACACCCTACCTCTAGCTAGTATTATAATAGCGTGCAAACCTTATCTCAGGATATCTTCATACTGTGCATCCTCTCTTTCAAGTCATTATCTTCAAACAGTTTATCCCATTTCGTAGGTTATTATCTGCATACGGTGTATCCTATATCTCAGGTCATTATCCTTGTATGGTGTATCCCATATCTCAGGTTATTATCCTTGTACTGTGTATCCTATATCTCATAGCATCATCTCCATACGGTGTATCCCATATATATAGTTATTATCATGGTATGGTGTATCCAATATTTCAGGACATTATCCTTGTACGGTGTATCCCATATCTCAGGTCATTATCCCTATACGGTGTACCCCATATCTCAGGTCATCATTTGCATACGATGTTTCTCATATCTCAGGCCATTAACCTTGTTTGGTGTATCTCATATCGCAGGCTTGTAATCTCCATACGGTGTATCCCATATCACAGGCCATTATCCTTGTATGGAGTATCCAATATCTGAGGTCACTATCTCCGTACGGTGTATCTCATATCAAATTG
This sequence comes from Cepaea nemoralis, assembly GCA_014155875.1. Taxonomy (NCBI): domain Eukaryota; kingdom Metazoa; phylum Mollusca; class Gastropoda; order Stylommatophora; family Helicidae; genus Cepaea; species Cepaea nemoralis. The sequence goes on along the minus strand of JACEFZ010000127.1, from coordinate 685,688 downwards.
ATTATCATCATACGGTATCTCCAACATCTCAGTTATATCGAAATGATGTATCCCCTATCTAAGGCAAGTATGTTAATGCCAGACTTAGCCAATACCGCCAACAGCCACTGCGGAAGATGACACGGAATGATAATAACAGTGCAAAATATTCTTACATTGGCTTTAAGAGTACGCCCGGCTGTGTACGAGTGTTTGTTCTCTCCATGAAAACACACGCGTCTATTGCCAATGTTGATTCTGGGCCTCTAGCAAAGCAGTTTGCCTTCACTATACTAAACCTTGTCCAAACAACGACAGGGACAGTAATGACCAGTATCACATTAACACAATGGAAAACAACAAGTTCCCAGAGCAATTGAAAACATAACCGAACCAATGATTTCCTTAAAGGGAGGTGAGTGTTATGTGGCTGGATTAAATACACAGTAAAATTTAAAGATCGATATGTTGAAAAACGCTGGCAAAATAGATGCATAGACGAAACACACTGGATTCACTAAGCAGTGGAAATTAGACGACTCACTGTATAAACCTGTTAAACAAACGTACAGGTAGAAGACAATGTATGGTTTCACTGCCTGTTGACGTCCTTTTTCTTACATTAGTTTCCTTATACAGAATGATAGTTTCAACTGTAGGGATAGAGTTCAAATCCCTAAGGCACTTAAATTTTCTTAACTGGGTCTTATATAACAGTTTCATTCTCTTTCATGTACTTTCTGTAGTTTATTTATTGTATTCATTATTATTATTATTATTATGTAATACTGTTTATACTTACTCTAATTCACTTGTAGCCTCTTCATTCTGTCTTATATACTGTTTACATTTGCTACAGTATATATCAAGATTCTTTAATATGTTTTGTTTACGGATTCTCTCGTTCATATATAGTTGCAACTTCTTGTTTGTTTCTTGTTCTCTCACTCCAAATATATTTGTAGTTTCTTCATTGTTTTTAAAATTATTTCCTCTTGCTCCAATGCACTTTCAGCTTTTACGTTTTGTCTTGTAAACTGTTTCTTCTCGCACTAGTATACGTGTAAGTGTCAAGTCTTAGTCAGATATGACTGAGCTACCGTGTGTCACTAGACGGTACTACCTGCTGTTTGATGTACTGGTGTTAACTTTTCTTTGGATTAGTTAGTTAATTAGTTAGTTAGTTAGTCGACAGATCATCCTCATTGCACATTGAACCATTCAGTCCATAAGTGCTCGGATCCCCTCCTCAGCAAATCCCACAGCGTGTAGCGGCTAACGACGCCAGTTCTGTGTTGGTTAATCAATCTTCTTTGGCTTCCTGTGTAGTGTTCTTGTTTGCCAAAACCTCTTTTAATTTGCAGTTCTCGCAGTCTGACCATGGTTGTAGATTCGCAGTCATCACTTGGTTCTCGCAACAGTCTTACTTCTCGTAGAGCATTCAGAATGTCAGCCTGGTCCATAGCGCGTCCCCCCTCCACAGTAGCCTTACCTGCGAGCTCGTCAGCCCGCTCATTTCCTTGTACTCCCGCATGCCCTGGCACGAAGATGAAACTAATGTTTGCCAGCCGAGACCGCTCCAGAGACAGCAACCACTCTCTTTGGATCCACCTCATCTCTATCCTCTTGAGAATACTCATTGAGTCTGATTTCTTTGGATTACACTAGACAGGCCAAGAGTGGAATCATGCTGCATGAGAAACACATGTAGTCTCTTTAATGTATATGTCTTGTTTCTCTCGCCCTAATATTCTTGTAACTTCTTCATTCTATCTTGCATACTGTTTCCTCATACTCTAAGTTTGCTAGGAGAGTGGCTTTATTTACTGATGTGTTCATTTATTGTAAGCAACATTTATTCATTGCTATAATTACATGAATGCCTTTACTTCTGTAATTTCACTTTCTTGTCGAGAAATACGGTGCTCCAGATTCCAATAATTACAAATACAGAAATATGGAAAACAGCCACTCAAACAAGAAATGGAAATGTCAGCAAGATAGAGCAGATCGATAGGACAAACACTCATTATAGAATTGCTCTTGAAATAGCACAGCAAAGAAAAAGAAATAAGGAAAATGAACTAATTTAGTAGAAGAGACAGAAATAAAGGCAGAGATAGCAAATTCATATGCGTAGCCGACAATGATATATCAACAATGCCCTTCTAAGGAAACCTGCCATGCGAGAATTTGATAAACAGTAACATTGTCATGAAATAAGTTCACCGGTATTAATTAACACTCAAAGAAGTAGAAGAAAGATGAGAGGACACATGAGATATTATAAACACTGACAGCTTTTGAGTGGCCAATCCAGGGTTTGAACCCGCCGCGTGCACCTTTCTATAGCTTACAATTATGGCATTATATACATTACATACCACAACAAGCAATGATGTACAGACCAGATGGAAACAGAGGAAGAGGCCGACCACCACGTAAACGTTGGACTGAGGGAATAGTAGAGTCCATGGGAATATCGACACATAAAGCCCATAAGCGGGCACTCTCACGATGTTTATACTTCACCTCGACACTGCAAGGTACAAGAGGAACATGATGAGATGAGAGATGAGATAAATTACATAGTGCATTCTTTCATCTCTATATCTTTCGCCTACTTATATGAGAGCCAATCGATATCAATTTTCTGCACTCTTCGGATTGACGGGTCTAAATAGTTCCGCAGTAAATAAGTCAGGGGTTGAGGGTTAGGGTTAGTGTTAAACTAACACTGACCCTAACCCTTAACCTTAACTTATTCACTGCGGAACTATTTAGACCCGTCAATCGGAAGAGTGCCCAATTTTCTTATTTCTCATGCTTTTATTTGCAATAGTATCATGGATTTCCTAGCAACTAAAATGGTCGAGGGATACAATTTTACTATAGAATTGTGATTTCTAGCAACATTTTTAGAACATTCTGCCCTTCTAATACTCTCTTTCATTCATTATTTCATTCACACATCATTCGAGGCTAACTAAGAACAACAACAATTTAAAAAATATGCATTATAAGGGCATGGAAAAATTGCAAATATCAATATTACATGATTCACTAAAATTAATGAATGATGTGGCAGTTGTTATTAGCTATGAGGAACATACTGTCTACCAAAAGGGGAGTTACTGTTATACCAAGGTTTTATTATTGTTATTATTCTTCTTATTATTTGCATTATTATTAAGGGGGCAGGTAATCTGTACTGAGATAGTTTTCGAATAATTTGCGATTATAAGTGTAGGGATTGGTGATGTCTTTGATTTCTTGTGGAAGTTTGTTCCACGGCTGAGCTGAGGAATACTCATTGCTTGTTTTGTGTAAGTTAGGCGTTGAGCCGTTAAGGCCTGTGGCGTGTTTATGCTTACAGCTACGGTTTGCAATCGCATTTTTCTCATGTTGGACTGGTAGTACATGGTTCCGTCGCTCTGCTACTGAGTGAGTGCTTGGGCGACGCCGTGAGCTGTGAAATTCGCATGGACTGCTTTTACAGCTGTCGTGTACAGTGAACTGCATGTTCGGAACAATGGCTACCGGCGGTTGCTGAATTGACTGTTTTACCCTTTCGTTTCACGATTGCATTTTTCAGGAGACTCCTGGGAGTCGGCGCTGAAGCTGCGGAGTTCGTGCTTTGTGCGACACTTTCGGCGGGTCGCCCTGCGGTAAAAGACCGAGCCATGTGAGAATACCCGGGTCAATGAGGTCTTTCTGGTGACTGGGTCAATAAGGTCTTTCTGGTGACTGCCGAGTCCATCGACGATGAACTGTGGTATTCGTGGATGAATTTGTGTTGACATTCTGATGGCGGCATTATGCACAGTGTACCTGTGCTGGCTTGTTGGATTGCCGAGACTCCTGTCTATTCCACTTTTCACATTGGACAGTGGGGAGCATTTTTGTGTGATATTCGCTGGCACGGGAATGGAGCATAATGGGGACGACCCGTTGCCGTGAAGTTGGAACCTCGACTAACTAACTAACTAACTAAGTCTATCCTATGCTTGGTACATGAGCTCCAGCCCCTTTATAGTCAGCTGTCTTAAAACATCAATTGGTGGTATATTTCGAAAGACGAAGATAACATGTGGTTACACCGTGTGACTTGCTCTTCAAAGGTTGTGTGTTCGATTACAACCTGCGTCGTTCGGTTCACGAGTGCATTAAAAAGAGGGGTCGTCTCTGGAGCAACGAAGTTTGTGTTTTGAGCGACGATATCGGCACACCGCCCTGTAGAAAGAGATCGAGCCATATGGAATAAAACCCCGGTGCAATGAATTCTATTCTCTTGCCTTATGCCTTTTTTTTTACAGAAAGGAAACACCGAATTAGTTGGTAAAACAGTTTTCGGAGATAAGGGGGATGAAAAAATGAGATTTCATGTGCACAATGCATTCGGAACTTGTAAAGAGTAGACCATACTAGGCAGCTGTCAAGGTAAAGTGCCAAATACTAGAAAAGTTACAAGATTAAGATTATTAATAAAAATGTAAATTTTCAATCACAAAATGTAGTGCAGAAGGATATTACAACAATAATTTACAGAGAATACGTTTCTTGACAGCCACAAGGTTAGAATTATGTTGTCAATTCTTTGAATAATTGTATGTCATTGAAACATCATTTATCATCATCATCATCTTCCATTTTTGCCGCCAAGCGTAGTTGGGAGGGATATCTAACATTTCAGCGCATGATGGGTGGTACTGGATAGTGTCATTCGATGGGACTGCACAGTGTTTTTAATGTTGTTAATCCATTTTATTCTCAGGCGTCCTCTTGCTCTCGTGTCCTATCTTCTTTGTTGTAACGCTAATGCTGGTTGTTGATCGTGTTATATTCTAAAGAGATGGTCGAACTGTTTGATTTTCTGCCTTACAGTATTAACAAATTAACAACATTAACAAATTAATTTAGCACTCATACAATTACAAGAAATAAGCAGAGACGAGAGGATACACTAGATAATATCCCGGTGTGGTTCCTACAGCTTTGATTTGTTATATTGTCTTGCGGAGCAGTTTGTACGCTTGCCAGTGGCCCGGTGGTCGTATGTTCAAACCCGGACAGAATCGAGGATTTTGTTTTAATTAATGTTGGCTCCCGGGTTAACCTGGCCTAATATTGGCACCACGAAATGTTCTGGGGAGTAAACATGGACCAGTCGGATATTGACCACAATGAGTGTGGGGTGGTCAAGGGAAATATGGGGCTTGCACCATGAATCTAAAACTGCCTGAGATATGGGCAAAGTTCATGTACGTACGTTCTAGCAAGCATATGTCCAGAACTCTTGTTGAGGGGAAACTTTGGAAGAATTTCACAATAGAAACATGGTTTAATCGCTGCCAGTAATGAATCAGGATCATATTTCTTAACCTAATGGAACTCTGTGGCGAAGCGGTTACGAATGCGATTCGTAATCCAGCATACCGCGTTCAAAACACAGCTGCCGGCGATGTGGAAGCAGTCCGCCTGGTGTTGGTTTTCATACAAAAGTGTGATTGCTGGTAGTTCAGAAAGCAATGGCAAACTACCGAACGTAAATTTGCAAAGATATCACATAGAGCCACAAAATTCTGGGGTTGACTGTGACTTCCAATGAAGGATATGCATCTAACATGAATGAATGGACCTCGCTGGATGGTGCGGCCAGTGTCACATCGACAGGCTTACATCCCAACACTGTTGCTGGTGCATTCAAGTCTGTGATGTCGGGTAGATCCCCAACACTGTTGCTGGTGTCCAGTCTGTGATGTCGGGTAGATCCCCAACAATGTTGCTGGTGTCCAGTCTGTGATGTCGGGTAGATCCCCAACACTGTTGCTGGTGTCCAGTCTGTGATGTCAGGTAGATCCCCCATATTGTTGTCATGAAAATGACCCACTCGGTAAGGATTTGAACCTACACACACAGACTGGCATACAAGTTTTATGGCAAAACCTTGCTTATTTTGTTTCCCGAACTGATGATTTGTTTTTATTCATTTTTTGTTATTTCCTTCAAACATACAACACATTTCTTTGTTATTGTTATTCTTCATTTTTCCAGCAAAGTATTCTTGTTGTTTGTGTTCGTTGATACAGAATTTGATTGAAACATTCTATTGTGTCTGTGAGTGTCTTTCTGTTTGCTGAGATTCTTATTTATTTTTGTGTTCATTCGTTTTGCCTGTACATTGTGTGATGACTGTCTAGGCAAGTGATCTCATCTGACTCCATAAAAAGCAATCTCAATGAATTATAAATAAGCTATCTCACTGAGTCCAAAATACGCGATCTCCCTGTGTCCTAATTAAGAGAACTCCCTGAGTCCTAAATAAACGCCCATGTGACAGGGACCCTTGTCGTAAGAGCTTATTAACGAGGATTGACATGGCACCGGCTACCCCATACAGTAGAACACGTTATCTGCGCAATAATGTGGAATTTATGGTAGTAATTTAATAATTATATTAGACGGGAAGTGCACAACAGAGATTAAGAGCAGAATTGGGCAAGCAAAAGCTGCATTCCAGAAAAAAAGTCTCATCTCAACTCATCTCATCATTTTCCTCTTGTACCTTACGTGTCGAGGTGAATTATAAACAGCTGGAGAGTGCCCGATTATGGGTTTCATGTATCGATATTCCAATGAACTCTGCTATTCCCTCCGTCCATCGTTTACGTGGTCGGCCTCTTCGTCTGCTTCCATTTGGTCTGAACATCATTGCGTGTTGTGGTATACTGTTAGTTGGTAACCTGCTTGCATGCCCAAATCATTTTACTTGCTGATTTCTAATAAAATCTATCGCTGTTGGAATCGCTGATCTGTCTCGTGGTCATTGACATTGCCGGGTCTAAATCCATTTGGGTCAGTCCGTTTATAATTTTTAGTTTTTCAACGAGCAGTATGAAGATCCCCTGCTGGCTTGAATGAAAAGTATCTTATTCAATAAGTCACTATTATTGAATGTAAGAAAGAGAGTGCCGACGTGTTATACAGAACCTGTTTTCTGTATGGCAGTGAATCATTGAATGTAAATGATCAAATTAGGAAGAACTAGGAAGCCGTCTCCGTGGCCAAAGGCTTGCGAACGCGGTTCGTGAGCCGCTTACCAGGCGTTCGAAAAGCAGCCGTGACCGATTTGTGCAGCAGACCGTGTCGCGTTGTCTTATAACGTGTTGGTATGGGAGCCGGTCGTTCAGAAAACAATGGCAAACTACTGAACGTAAAATTTGCCTAGTACATCAACAGCAGCTGAAAAATGCTGATGTTGACTGCGAGGGATATGCAACATTTTTTTAAACAAAAGGAAGCAGCAGAGATTTGTTTCCTGCGACGAATTTTGCGAATCCCTTGGACTGCAAGAGTAACTAATGATGGTTGCCTGAAAGAGGCTAATGAAACTAGAACATCAGATACAACAGTAAGAAAGAGACAAAAGCTTTCTTTGGTCATGTGATGAGAAGCGAGGCAATGGAGAACATCGTGACAACTGGAAAGATCGAGGGAAATAGAGGGAGAGGCAGACCAAGAGAAATGTTGCTGGATGGATTGAGACGGTGGCATGGAAGAATATCATCAGCGGAATTGTTCCAGAAAACCAAAGACCGAGATCTGTGGAGAGACATGAACGCCTACGCCAGCTGGCATGGTACTTGATGATGAATTTAATTCCAGCGAATTATAAGGTGAAGAAACGACGCCGGCTCTTTGCAGGACGGACATTGAGAGAACATCTTAATAGCAATATAACTGGAAAGTTCCTTCACTAAAAATAACAGGGAAAATAAATAGTGGGGGTCTTAAATGAACATAAAGAGAAGAGAATTATAGACAGAGATAAATGGTATGGAGAGGGCATGGGGGGGGGGGGGGCTGCATGAGATGGCAACAAGGAAGAACTGAGTTGTTTCAGCACCTTTGTTCTGTTGAGATACAGAAAGCAGAAGAAGAAAACAGATACCATGTTTGTTTTTTCCTTTACCCATGCCCTATTCGACCTCAGAAGAGAAGTTATAATTAGGGCCCATCCCAGCCTCAGATTAATAACCCTGTGCTTGAATCAGTCACAATTATTTCGGATATTAATTTGAAATAGATTGTTGTCCATAAGAGGTAATTGTAACCATGAGAGAAACAAATTGCCCACTTATCGCTTATTTTCTTGCTTACGATTCTTGGTTTGTACTAAATGGCACTCAGCCTGTGATCTCGAGAAATTATTTCGACCATTGCACTAGAAATGTGATCAAACACAGCACGCAATGTCCACATTGTCATATAGAATCGCATGACGCTTCCAGCCCCAAAGTGATGCGAATGATTTGTCTAAATCAGCCAGATATGATGTCTCGTCTCTCTTGGGCACGGGATCGAGTCTGAAGACACCAAAATAACTAAGACCCGAAGAGAAAACATTACCAACATGATTCTAATCTCCACCAGTCCGTATGTACGTATCAAATCATGGTCTCCTCACATTCTAACACGCATTTCCACAGATGTGAGTATACGACACAAGTCATGTATACATTCAGCGCACAGGTTCAGAAAGCAATGGGAAACTAATGAATGTAATCTTGCCAAGGAATCACAAACAGCTCAAAAATGCTAGATTTGATTGTGACATCCTGTAAAGGTTATGCATAGTTATTGTTGGTTTCTGAGCTTGAAAAGCTGAAGGGGAGAGAGAGAGAGAGAGAGAGAGAGAGAGAGAGAGAGAGAGAGAGAGAGAGAGAGAGAGAGAGAGAGAGAGAGAGAGAACGAACGAACGAACGAACGAACAAACTTTATTTTCAAAGGGTTAAGAATTGGGCACGCAGGCCCGTCTAACATTCTGCCCTTCTATCACTCTCTTTCATACATTATTTCATTCACACATCATTCAAGGCTAACAGAGAACAGCAACAATATAAAAGATATGCATTATAAAGGCATGGGCAAAAATGCGAACATCAAAACTACACGACACAGTAAAATTAGATAATGGTCTGACACTTGTTATTAGCCATGTGGAATATACTGGCCTACCAAAAGGGGACTGGCTGTTATACTAGGGTTTTGTTATTATTATTATTATCTCTATTATTAAGGGGGAAGATAATCCGTACTGAGATAGTGTTCGAGTAATTTGCGATTATATGAATAGGGATTGGTGATGTCTTTGATTTCTTGTGGAAGATTGTTCCACAGCTGAGCTGCAGAGTACGTTAAGCTTGTTTTGTATAAGTCAATCCTAGGCTTCGGAATGTGTAATATATTTAAACGTTTACTGTGTCTAGCATTATATTTAAACAATGGCCAAAGGTAATTTGGGGCATTCCGATGCAGGATTTTGTGAATTAGTTTAGCTTTATTGAAAAGCAGGCGTTTGCGGAGTGGTAGTAACTGAAGGTGTTTATACAGGCTAGGATTGTCAAATAAATGTTTGTTATAAATTAGACTCATGGCCCGTTTCTGGAGTGAGTAAAGTCGTTTGGTGTTTGAATTAGAACAACCGTCCCAGATTGTAGAGCAGTAGTCAAAGTGTGTCTGTATATGAGAAGTATAGAATAGTTTCCTTGTGTCCTCATCAAGGAAGTTTTTAATTTTGGCGAGTTGGTAGACTTTTTTCGCTGTTTGTTTAATAAGCGCTTGAACGTGGGAATTAAAGGTTAGGTGTCTATCAATGATTATGCCTAATGTTTTGTGCTCAATTACACTTTCTACTGGCATGTTATCGATGTGAAGTTGAAGTGATGTGTGTGAGCTTAGAGTTTGAAGTCTTTGTCTGGTTGTTAGTAACATTGATTTTGTTTTAGTGATGTTAATTTGCATACATTGAATAGCTCCACCTAACTACATTATTTAATTCTTGTTGTAAAGACGACTCCAATAAAATACAGTTTTCAGCATTTGTGTACACTGTACAGTCGTCTGCAAATAGATCGCAGGACGACGAAAGATGCAAAGGTAGATCGTTAATATATATGGCAAACAATAGAGGGCCAAGAATAGAGCCTTGCGGTACTCCAATATTGAAGGTAGTGGTATGAGACAGACATTTATTATGTGATACTACTTGCTTTCTGTTTGATAGAAAAGATGATATTAGAGTGACTACATTAGGGCCAATTTTCATTGTCTCAAGTTTTTTAATTAAAATAACATGGTCTATCATATCAAATGCTTTCTTGAAATCAATAAACACAGTTCCACATAGGCTGTTGTTGTTTATATTCTGGTGCCAATTTTCTATCATGTTTGTTAGGGCCGTATGGCAAGAATATTTTGGTCGAAATCCTGATTGGTTGTCAACAATAAGCTTGTTGCGAACTAAATACTGTAATGTTACTTTATGGATGTGTTTTTCTAGTGGCTTAGATAGTGATGATAGTAAGGAAATGGGTCTGTAATTGTTCGGGAGATCTTTGTCCAATGAACCAGATTTAAGAAGAGGGTACACTTTAGCGATTTTGAGAGCTGATGGAAAGTGGCCTTTGGTGAGACACTGATTATATACATAGGTTAGTGATATACAGATCACTGGCGCAGCACAACGGAGAATCCGGTTGCTGATTCCATCTAACCCAGATGAGGTTGTGTTTTTTAGGTTACTGAGGTAAGTGAATACCTCAGTGATTGTCATTAGCGGTATGTCGGAAAGAATATCGCTGGAGCATCTATTCTCGCAAAACGATGACAGTAAAGATAAGTTGCAAGGAGAATTAGGTATTGAAGCCTTCAACTGGTCTATGTCAGTTTGAAAAAAATTACTGAATTGGTCGCATGTAATATGATTTGATGGTAAAGAATTTCGGAAGTTATACTTGTTTGTCAAGGTGTTAATTGCCTTCCATATATCCTTACTATTTGTTTTATCCATTACTAAGTTCTTAAAGTAATTTTTCTTTTCCCGTCGTATGGTATATTGAACTTTGTTTCTAAGAGTACGTTATGCGCTGAGATCCCGCTTTTTATGTGCTTTATCTCTGTCTCTCATAATTTCAAGTATTTCCTGGGTGATCCAAGGTGGCTTGACGTGGTGTTTTACTCGAACTTCCTTGATTGGCACATGTCTATCAAAAACATCAATAAATGTTTTCATCCATAATTCCAGAGCATCATCCGGGTCAGGAAGCTGATAAACATTGTCTAGAGGTGAACTGAGCAAGTCCTGTAAAAATGCGTTTTGGTTTAAATGTTTATAACTTCTATATTTTACACTTATGTGTTTATGTTTAGGAGTTTTAATTCCTTGATTAGACCACGTGCAGCATATTGGGATAGTGATCGCTCATTGCACAATTGGGTACAGCGCATTCTATGATGTTGTCTGAGCAAGTTACATAAATGTGATCTATGACTGTTGAAAATGACTTTGTTACTCGAGTAGCCTGTTGTACTATTTGTTGGAAATTGTATGATGCAATTATATTTCCCCATATTATGTTGGATTTGTTGGTGTCAATGTTAAAGTCTCCGAGTAGTATAATTTCCTTCCCGGAAGCGAAAACCACATCCATCATGGTAGTGAAGTTTTCGTACCAGACGTGTCCAGCACTGGGATTTCGATAGAGGTAGCCAATTATCAGGGGTGTGTGGTTTTGCAGTTTTAGCTCTAACCACATACATTCTATTTCGCAAGTTTCAAAGTCTAGCCTACGGTGAGCATTTAGTAAATTAGAAACATAGGTTACTATGCCTGTCTCTTGTTTCCTACAGGGATCCCTTCTAAAAACTTTGTACCCTTTAATAGATATGTCCTCATCTGAAATGTTATCATTAAGTCTACTTTCACTAAGGCCGAATAAATGAAAATTTTGATTAAGAATAGAAGATAACTCTGGTAGCTTGTTAAATAAGCTGCAAATGTTTAAGTGTCCAAGGTGTATTCCTGACTTATTGAGCCAGTGTTGCCACTTCTCAGACATTTCATCCATGAAGAAAGTGTAAATTAGTCAAAGTTAAGCAAAAATACAAGATCATAAAAAAAATCACAATTACATTAACTTACAAAATATCAGTAATGAGAAAGAGAGAGAGAAAGAGAGAGAGAAGAGAGAGAGAGAGAGAGAGAGAGAGAGAGAGAGAGAGAGAGAGAGAGAGAGAGAGAGAGAGAGAGAGAGAGAGATGTGTGCGATGCAGTCTCCTGAAGATGCTAATTGGTTGCAGCCTCACACCGATAGATGCAGCTTCACACCGATAGATGCAATCTATTTTCAGGGCTTTGACGGGCCGGACGTTAAAGCATCAGATACCAGAACTAACATCGTATACTTTAGTTCCGGAAGATTCTCAACCAAACAACCCGTGAACGCTAAATATGCAACCGTTAAACCGCTAAGTCTCGAGTGGTAATAATAACTTTCTGTTATATTACAACTGAGAGGGACGACCAGAAGAACTTAAAATCAGATGGCGGTGGGAACAAGTAGTAGTATGACTCTTCACTGGCTGTTGAACGATTGGACGGAGCTTGAATGGGAATGTCCTGGGTGCATTGATGACGGTTCTTGACTCAACTCACCTCAACTCAACATATATCACACGTTAGGCAACTGTGTTATAACATGGGCGCCGCAATAGCATAGTGGCTAGACCCTCGTCTGCCGGCTAGTGGTCAGTCTCAGCAGATCTGATTGTAAACATTGATCTCGGGTTTCAAAGTGGACGCAGCCTAAACTATGTACCAGGAGATGTCTTAAAAGGTAAAGGCGGCCGGCATGAAACAGCCCACATCACCCACTCAATGTCGATTTTGTTGTTGCTTTTATCCTTCTTACAAGACATCGCTGTCAACACCAGCATTTTACTGATGTTGTTTATGTCTTGGCAAGTTTACGTTCAGTAATTTGCCATTGCTTTCCGAACAACCGGCTCCCATACCATTACGTTAAAATCTAGCGCGACCCGGTCTGCTGCCAGATCGGTCACAGCTGTGTTTCGAACGCAGGTAAGCTGAATTACGAACAGCGTCCGTAACGTCTTCGCCACATATACCGGCTAGTATCGATTGGTTTGTACAAATATGGGACTGGCATATGCGCCTGAAGGCGTGTAAGAGCGTCCTTGACCTACTTTGTTTAACGTTGTAATGTAAATGTATACGCCCCCTTAAACTCAAGTACTCTGTTTACGAGGTTTGGTCGCATGTCACCAATATACAGCAGGGACAATGCCACCTCTCAACTGTAAAATGAATCTTGGACATCCTGATGGCACAGCGAAAGCGCTACCCCTCGTGCTACCATGACTACAATACCAAGTTGATCCACTTATTGCGCAACTAAAATTGCTCTACGACGGGGGTTCACATTACACGTGTGATAGACATTGCAACTTGTAACCTTTCAAGAGTGTTAAGCACGTGACTTCACGGTTTCAGACGTTAAAGATGACCACCCCACTATTGACATGCACCAAAGAGGAGCAGCGTTCTGTGTATGTGTTTTTTTTTTTCCGTGAAGGTGTAACACCTATAGAAAATCCTCAGCGAATGAATGTCCATGCATGCCTATCAGTCCAGCAAGTGTATGAGTGGATTTTTCCCCCCGCATATCTTATTCTAAGGACATCGCTGTCAACACCAGCATTTTACCGCTGTTGGTGATTTCTTGGCAAGATTACGCTCAGTAGTTTGCCATTGCTTTCTGAGCGACCGGCTCACATATCCGTGTAAGTAAACAACACGACGCGATCCGCTACCGAATCTCGCGCAGCTGCGTTACCCTACGTGGATATACGGGATTACAGAGAAAGTCGTTCACCCTTTAGCCAGAGAGCCGGCATGAGTGGATTTTTTTTTGTTCGCATATACTTTACAGGACATCGCTATTAACATCAGCATCTGTCAGCTGATTGTTGATTCCTTGGCAAGATTACGCTCAGTAGTTTGCAATTGCTTTCTGAGCGACCGGCTCACATACCCCTTAGTTACCGACCCGGAGAGAGCCGCTACCAATTCTCGCGAGAGTATACGGGATTACGGTGAAAGGCGTGTAACCCCTAGACCAGGGAGACCGGCATGAGTGGATTAGGAAGTTTTAAAACGGCGTAACTTCTGCGACAGAGTGTTCATGAACGAATCAGGCGCATCTAGTAGTGACCGCAGAGTTGTTACACACGCGACCAAGAGAAGTACTTTTCAGCCAAACTTTATTGGCGCTGGAGTACTTGCATTGAACGCAGTGGTGACTGCATCGAAAAATTATATATTCATTCTTTACTTTCTCAGAAATATTCAAACACCCCCCCCCCCCCCCAAAAAAAAAAACTAAATAAAAAAAGGTTTTCATTTGAAGCCCCCTTATACCTTCCCAGCTGCGTGGGCTGGACCAGACATTAGAGACCACGTTCCGCCTATCCTCTATAGCAGTGGCTCTCAACCTTTTTTGACCCATGCACCTCTTCACTATATGTTCAAGAATGTCATTCCCCCTTTTTCGTATTTCCTCCTTATAAATTCCCCCGCCACTTGCCCCTACACAGAATACGTAAAAATGGAAGCTAAATGTAATAATACATCATACTAGAACAGGTCTACTTACGTTATAACGCGAATTTCAGAAGATCAAGAAGTACAGAACCGTAAAGTATGGAGGGAAAAACAATATTAAGTAATCGGTTCTTGTATTAACGCGATCTTGAAATAATCTTAATTCCCCCCTTCGGGTGGGGGGAGGGGAAAATTCCCCATCGGTTAAGAACCATTTCTCAATGGTATCTGATTTGTTGATGCTCTAATGCAAGTATTAACTCAGTTACAGTACTGGCACACGCCGTGGGGCGTAATGAACACAGGTAAATCAATACCTGGTAGGTGATGTGGGCCAGCAATATCGCACCTGTCGCTTTTACTCCACAGGACATTTCCTGGTACCATTTTATGTCGTCACCCCCAGGAAGCCCAGGTCATTTTGTTGTTTAAATCCGCTTGTAGGCGATTGGAACACGTGAACATAGGGCCGGTAGACAAGCCGTGTTAATACAGCTAATGTTATGTGTTATTATTCTGTTAAATTTCTACAAACATTCTTTCCTGCCTTCCTTCGCTTCTGGTGCATTCCTCAGATGTCTGTCCCGTGAAGCTCTTTTAAATTCCACGAATGTCTGTGTTGGTGTATCTAGGCATTTATCTTTTATCAGTTCAAAACAATGGTGAATGTAAACACAGAAGCCACAAACAATATATGGCATCATGTATTGCCTGGCATATTTCGAAAGTATTAAAGTATTTTTCTAAAGTATCATTCTAACATATGATAACGTATTGTTCATTTACTCACTTCATATGGTATATAACTCTGCAGTACGCACCTGACGAGATGCTGCGAAATATACCTGGCATATTCTGTGTGGCTTTTGTGATTTATAAATGCTGTCAAAGGGGGCTGAGTGATCTCCAGGTATGGTGTCCGCCTCGAGTGCTGGAGGTCCCGGGTTCAAGCCCCGGTGAGGGCCGGGATTTTTTCACGTGGACTTCTAGTAACCAAATTTCCCCTGGTCTCTGGGTAGTGAGATCGGACGCCCGTGTGTATTGTTGCGCACGTAAAAACTTCCCTTGGCAGTTGGAAATCGAAAAATAGTAGCCTAATGGCGCTGCTCGGGCAAAATTTCGAGTTAAAAATCTACCCAAAGTATTTCAGGATCCTCGCCGGTGCTACGGAGTTCGTGCACTAAGCTGAGATTCTCCGGACTCAGGCTTGAGTTAGGAGTAGAACGGAGCACTGTGTCGTGATGTTGATCCGTCGATTAAACTAAACTAAACTAACTAAATGCTGTCATTGGTCTACCCTTCCTCTTTATTGAGCCATCCAGTATTCTTTCTTGTCTTTTAATATCGTAGGCTTCTGCTGATCTTATTTTTTCTTCTTCTCTACCTCCATTTACCCCAATGAAGTGTTGATGACATGTAAAGCTCTTTTAACGGATCTTTCTAATGTTCTTTGTTAAGTTTGTATTTATCTCTCTAAGGTTGTTCTTTACAATCAATCAATCAATCATGTGCCATGCCGGAAAGCGTGGGCGGTCATGACTCGCCATTTCACTCGATCACCAGTGTCGTGGATCAGCTCAGTGTTCCTGTCTCGTCCATGCCATGTGGCCAAGCCATCCAGGTATTTTCCTCTCGGTCTTCCTCTTGGTCTGTTCCCCTCGATCTTGCCAGATGTCACTAAGTTCTCCAATCCATTTCTTCTCATAACATGTCCAAAAAATGTTGACTGTCTACGTCTAATTTCTCTAATCAGTTTACGATGTTCATTTGTCTCCTGTAGTACTTGTTCATTGGTTTTTCTGTCTGTCCATGGTATTCTTTGCATTTTCCTCAGAAACCACATTTCTGCAGCCATCAGATGCTTTTCAGCCTGACTGCTCATTGTCCAAGTTTCACATCCATACAAAAGAACAGGCTCTATGTATCCCCTCAACACTCTTTTTCTCGTTTCAATTGACATCTTTTTATTGGTCAGAATGTTTTTCATCTTGCTAAAGGCTACTTTCGCCATGGCGATTCTTGTTCTAATCTCTTCAAGGCATCTCCCATGAGATGTTATAACTGTTCCGAGATAATTGTACCGATTCACTTGTTGAAGAATATTTTCATTTACTTGTATATTACATTGTGGCACTTCTTCCTTCCTACTGACGACCATAACCTGAGTCTTTTTACAATTTAATTCTAACCCCAGTTGCTCACTGTGTACAACAACCGCATCCACTAATTGTTGCAGGTCCTGCGCATTGTCTGCAATTAATACTGTATCATCTGCATATCTAATGTTATTGATGTTTCGTCCTCCAATGCTCATTCCATTTATATCCTCTACATTTCTGAAAATATTTTCACTGTACAGGGAAAAAAGATCTGGAGACATCACACATCCCTGCCTAACACCTCTCTTAATTGGCTGATACTGTCCCACTTCATTATCAATCCTTATTGCAGCTTGTTGTTTCCAATATATGTTTTTTATAAGTCTAATGTCTTTTCCATCAATTTGTAGATCTGCAAGCATATCCACCATGCTGACATGTCTAATGCTATCAAAAGCCTTTGCATAGTCAATAAAGCAAAGATGTATATCCTTGTTTACTTCTATAGCACGTTCAATAACTGTTCGCAGCATATACACAGCATTTACTGTACCCTTTCCTTCTACAAACCCGCATTGTTCTTCCCCTATTTCAGGTTGTATCTTCTTCCTCACTCTTTGCATGATGGTGTTCTTTACACCATCACTTTATCTTTTACGTGGTCTTTCCCTTGTTCTGTATCTATTGTATTTCTTGAATGTGGCTCTTTGTAGCAGATAGTACTAGTGTATTCTTGTGAGATGGCCAAATCATTTAATCTGTTGTTCTTTAATGAAGTGCATGACTGTTTCTGTTGATATGCCCGACAAATTTTATTTCTTTTTGCCTTATGGTTGTGTTGAGTGTTATAGTATCACATGCAACCTCGATGTTTGTATTCTTTCTTCTATGTTGTTAATCATCAACATCACCATTATGAATATCATAATAAATATTATGACTATCACTATCAATATCATCATCAAGTTCAACATCATGTTGCAAGGGAGTCTCCGTGGCTAAGTGGTCAAGCCGTTTGACTCGAGCCCCGAAGGTTGTGAGTTCGATTCCGGACCGCGTCCTTCAGTTCACGAGTTAAATTTTTCGGAGACTCCCATGGGTCGTCGCTAGAGCTACGGAGTTCGTGCTTTGTGCGACGCTTTCTGCGCTGCGGAAAGAGACCGAGCCATATGGGATAAACCCCGGTGCAATGAAGTCGTCCCTGTCGACTTTTAAGCGACTTTCTTGCTGCAAGCCCAAATATGAATTTGGCTCTCACCTCCACCCGCCAGTCCCCATGCCTCCTGTACTTTCGTGTCCATGCTTTCTTGATTGTCCCGTGCCGACCGTTGTGTTGGTATTAACTCTTCTATAAACCACCACCCCCCAGTAATGTTTCTTCTACATCCACGTGACATATGTGGCCGGAGTATTTCCTTTTCCGAAACAAGTCCTGGCTAGACATTACAGACAGCAGCGCTGCGTCAGCATACAACCACAAATTAACACAGAAAGTGGCACCCGCTGGTCATACACCAGCCAATTATGTCTACTGCTAAACATATTGTCCTTGGTCGGCAACTGGTCTGGGATCGAAGCTCTGACAGGCGGACAGTTAAAGCATTGCTTTGCTGATTCGGCAGCTTCCGCAGCTTGTCTTATTTGTGTTACCTTTCCTCTGAAGTACACTAGGCAGACGGAGAGATGGATCATGCTCCATGAGCAACACATGGTGTCTGAATTCGGCCCTGGCATTGTACTATGGAGAGGTATAACTCAATCCCTAGTCTGCGCCTTGAGTTGTAGTTTGTAGATTTATTTGTTGTTGTTGTTGTTGTTGTTGTTGCCTTTTAAGCGTAATGTAACAAACTGTAGTCTTCTAAAGACGTCACACAAAGCACGAACACAAATAAGCGGCTTACCCACTTCGCCATGTTAAAAAGGTTAAAATTTAAATGGAAGGAAATCGTCACCACACAAAATATATATTCCTGCATGTAAATTAACTATTGTTCTGTTGATTTATTGCTAGAGAGTATGGTTATATGGACAGAGTTTCACAGAGAATGAAAGACTGGATAGAGAAATTGAAGCGAGAATACAGAAATCAAACATCAGCTGTCAAATAACAGCAATTCTAAAACATCCAAATATCAACATCCATCCATCCATCATGTGCCATGCCGGTAAGCGTGGGCGGTCATGTTCTGCCATCTCACTCGATCACCAGAGTCGTGGATCAGCTCCGAGTTTCTGTCTCGACCATGCCACAAGGCCAAGCCATCCAGGTACTTGCTTCTAGGTCTTCCCCTTGGTCTGTTCCCTTCGATCTTACCAGTTGTCACCAAGTTCTCCAATTCATTTCTTCTCATAACATGCCCAAAAAATGTTTGACTGTCTACGTCTAATTTCTCTAATCAATTTACGATCTTCATTTGTTTCTTGAAGGACTTGTTCATTGGTCTTTCTGGCTGTCCATGGTATTCTTTGCATCAACATGCATGCACAAAAAAGAAGCTGATAGACGCTGTGTTGCCAATGCCATACATGGACAGTTGTAAAAACATGCAGGCGTAGAATCACTTCACGTGAAATGAGATGATCAGAAACGAACGCAACCGGGAAAACAAGAAGAGATAGAGAGACAAATGGGAAACTAAGAATACGTGTAGGCATACACCAATTGTTGGTTGCATAGAACACTAACGAATTCAGTGGTTCGGACATTTAGCAAGAATGGAACAAGATCAACAAGCGGCTGGGGCGTTCTGTCTGAGAACATCGGGGTACAAGACGAGAGGATACTTCAGAAAGAGCTTTCTAGATGGAGTAACAGAAACGAAGAAATCAAATATGACGTTAGTACAAACAAGAAGACAGGTGAAACACGGAAAAGTACACCTGCTTCCTCTCTGCGACGCTTCACGGCAAAAAGCTAAAGGACAAAAGAAGAAGATGAAGAATGATGATATATTGTTAGAAACTGTACGAGTACATCTTGAGTGTAATTACAGTGAAGTGTACGAATTTTCTTGCTAACATAAAATGTGCCAACTTGCTCTCCAAATCGCTGTAGATTTGACGTTTGCGTCGAACCATTCATGACAATATCTACAAACATAATTGGCAGGCTTGTGCAGTTTAAATTAAACGTCATGATTAGATCAGGGGATTTTATGACATGCCATATATTTTTATCGTTATTGTTATTACATAACCAAGTTAAGTGTGTTTAGCATGCTCTGGCTAAAATTATGTGGTTTTTATTGCGCATATAAGTGCGAGTTTCGGTAGTTTTTTTGTGTTTTTTTTTCAAAGTCATATTCTGGCATTTTAGATCCTATTTCCTCTGTCTTTGTAGGTCATGTTAAGACTTTAAGTTATACTATGACATTTGCACATATTTTATTTCCATTAAGCTCCATTTATGACACTCGCATGCCATATCTAAGTGATTATCTGACCTGTTAACACATTTGTGTTTATTTTATTTTTGGCACGAGTAGGTATGAACCGTGGCAAAGGCGTTCCGGCCGCAGTTCGTCACTCCACATATAGCTTTCGAAACACAGCTGCGTTGGTTTTTTATGAAACAGTATGGGTGCCGGTCGTTCAGAAAGCAATGGCAAACTACTGAACGTAAACTTGCCCAGGAAACACGAGCAGCTAAAGAATGCTAGTGTTGACTGCTACGTCCGTAAAGGATATACAACTTACTTTCTTTTAGGTGTGAGAGGAGAAAATATACAACAGAAATAGATATGAAATGAGACTTTGGACAGCATAAGTAGACATCAAAGATGACTACAGACAACAGAAGAAGAAATGTGAGGAGACCAGATACTACAGAAGCAGACATGACATATCATCATTAACCAAATCCCATCAAATATAAATGACATTATTATCAGATCTACCACATAAGAATGTCATCATTAGTCAGATCTATCATATATTAATATCATCATTAACCAGATCTTTGAGTCAGGTCTTAGTCAGATATGACTGAGCTACCGTATGACAGTAGACGGTACTACCTGCTTTCTGTCAGCGCCGAATGTTGGGCGGCGCTTACCAAACCCGACACCCCACATTGTGCCAACGGCTTCGGGCGGAAGAGCGCAATTGGGAGGGTACTAGCCTTATCCTGGTGCGAGGAAATGCAACCCAAAGACAAAATAAGTCATGGCAGGGCAGACCAGGCCCTAAGCCTTGGTTGGCAGCTGGTCTAGGATCGAAGCTCCGACAGGCGGACAGTTAGAGCATTGCTTTGCTGATCCGGCAGCTTCTGCAGCTTGTCTTGTTCCAGATTATAGGTGTCAACTTTCCTCTGGAGTGAACTAGGCAGGCCGAGAGAGGGATCATGCTGCATGGGCAACACATGGTTTCTTTATTTTAGCCCAGGCTTTGTGTTATGGAGAGGCAATAACTCCATCCCTGGTCTTAACCGGTCTCGGAATCAAAGCGAGAGGCAACTGTTACGGGTTATAAGTCCTTGTCAGTTGGCGTAGACATGGGGCGCCACGCGTTGCCTCTGACGGTGGGAGACACCTACAGGTGTCACTGATCAGCTACCGCCCGCCTCAAGCTGGGCAGCCCCCAGCCAATTGGGTGCTGATCCGCCACAGCCTGCCTGCTTCAATTGGTGCTTGGGGCCAGGACAAAATCTGATACGCAGGCTGTAAAACTAATGCACCAGGTACTAATAAAAAGAATAGAAACCTCAAGCTACGGCTTGCAACCTGGAACGTGAGAACCATGTGTCCAGGATTTTCCACTGACTTGACAAAAATTGACGATGTGAGAAAAACGGCTGTGATTGATGCTGAACTCAATGTCTTAACATTGATATTGCTGGCCTGCAGGAGACTCGCCTCGCCGAGGAAGGGTCACTCAGGGAAAATAATTACACCTTTACTTGGAAGGGAAGAGGGCAGGCAGAAAAAAGGCAACACGGTTTGGGCTTTGCAGTGAAGAATTCGCTACTGGGAATGATTGATATCCCAGCTGGAGGTAATGAAAGATTATTATCACTGCGCTTGGCAACCTCTTGTGGATTTGCCACAATTCTCACTGCATATGCACCGACACTCGCTTCCTCTGGTGATGTGAAGGATACGTTCTATGAGCAGCTAGACTCTGCGATCAAGGCAGTTCCAAAATCCGACTTCATTTATATGATCGGTGATTTCAATGCTCGTGTGGGCAAGGACTCGAGTTCATGGCCAGTGTGCCTTGGAAAATACAACATAGGTCGCATGAATGATAATGGGCAAAGGCTGCTGGAGTATTGCACTAGAAATGACCTATGTATTACAAACTCCTTTTTTAAAACAAAAGAGATGAATAAGGTCACATGGAAACATCCAAGATCCAGCCATTGGCATCAGCTGGACTTCATTATCACACGGAGACAACATCTGAACCATACATCATTAACTCGAAGTTACCACAGTGCTGACTGTTATACAGATCATTCTTTGGTTGTTGCAAGGGTTAGACTGAGACCAAAGAGAATCTACACAGCTAAACACAAGTCTAGCCCCAGGATTAATATTACTAACACTCACGATCCTGGAAAGTGCTTTGAATTTCAACAGCAACTTGAAGACGCTTTCAATGATACTGCCATGGACCGATATGAGGGATACAGCGGGAAACGGACAGAGTAAGAACAGGGTTACAAGAGAAGTCGGTGGAGCAACAGATGATGATGAAGAAAGGGAAGTGACTCCAATGAGTTGCGTATCACGTGACATTAGTTGTGTGGCACACGAGACAGACGGCAAGATCGAGTCATTCTTGCCAGGGTCTTTGTACACGACGGTTGGGGAAAGCGAATGCAGAAGTCAAGCGACATCAATTCAGCACACGCGGATGTCAAGCCAAGGTTGAGCCTGTAAGTTGTAGTAAATAGTAGATAGAGTGTTTTAGAATCATCGCGTGTCAGCCCACACCTGTTAATAATGAGTGTATAACGGCGGCGATGACTTTTGTGAATAAACACTGGCTACAATGGCGAGGACATTGGTTTGTTTGATATTCTCCGTTGTGACCTGTTCCTGCTTACAACTGCCCTTGTGGCTGAATAGACGAGCCGGTAATCAGCTACTTGGCAAGTGGGGCGCTCGAAAATAATCAAGCAGGAGCACCGAAAATAAGAGTTACCTTCAAGAAAATTCGGTAACGGGCAGACAAAGAACAAGGAAGGTCACCTTGAACGCCATTTGCAATTTTGAACGAAGGTGTCAACAAACAAGTTCAGCTATTAAAACGTGGTGTGAATATTGCTTTATTATACAAACATTTAAGCCACAACGCTGAACACAACAAATGAAATATTAATTTTCATAAATATTGACCCTGGCTGAGAAAACGTTAGAGTTGTTAACTCCGAATAAACTCTTAAATACATTCACGAGTGTCAAGAACGAAGTATCAATGTCTAGAAAGAAAGACTCATGAATTACCGGGAGACATTCAATAAGTGAAAAGGAAAAAGAATCAAGAAAGTGAACCTACAAATAGAAAGTCGGCACATGATCAGAGGTTCAAAGTGCCAACAGACAGTCCTGTCAACAGTTAAAACTCATCATAGACGAGAATATATCAAATCAGCCATGATGGCTGAATTTTCACTGAAATCTCGCAACTACACGTATATAAGTAGTAAGGAGTGCGACAAGTGAGTCGGTTTTCAGGAACCAGCAAAATTTCCACTGAATACTTTAAAACGACAAAGACTATCATAACTACATGTGGAAGAAGGGTAAAGACAATCTAGCAGTCGTATACCAAGTTATTTTCATCTGGATTCAAGAATCAGACTTTTTCTAAGACATTTTTCCAGAATTCAACTTTAGTCTCCAACCGACATGGAACACTTTAAACAACCGAAATCAACATATCGATTCATTCCAGAACAATAACACGACAGCACCACAGTGAATCTACATAATATTAAAGTTTTCCATTCAAGTTACAGAGAAGGCCAGAATTTCTTGGCACAACTATCTGACGTTTGAGCTTACGTCGACTAGCAACACTCAAGACCTCAACTACTGGAGGGAAGACACCGGACCAGTGAAGAACCGCACCGCAGCAGCACCAACAAGGCATCAGCACCAACAAGGCATCAGGCGAGTGAAATTGTCTGACTGTTATTGTATCATTTTGTGCGGCTGATTAGAGTGGATATTTGGTTATTTTCTCCACAGGTTTTTGTAAATTTTTCTCCATTACAGGGATTGAGCTTGCATGGTTGCATCAAGAAAAAACATTGAGATAATTTATGAATTAAGCCAAAATCTCAATAAGAATTTTCAGTGACCAAAAAACAAGATCCACGAGCATCACACGTATGTTCTGAGTGTTCCAGTGCTGATAAATTAAGATAGTATACTTCAGATAGGCACTCATAGTATACAACACCTATCTTTTCTGGTGTAACATTTAAAACCTTGTGACACCACGATAACGTTACACAAAGGTTACTTCTAGTGGTGAGTATCATTGAAACACGTCACAACATCAACTCTAAATAAGCACACCATCAATCACCACATAACCAAAAACAGCATATGCTAGATACTATTACTACCTGCTAAAACATCACATTCATAGCAAAGTAGGTGAACATATCTAACGAACATGTCGTCATTACAAGACTTCATAGCCATGGGAGAGAAGTGTGGCATGACCGGGCCCGACCTAGCAACGTGGGCCAAACAAGAATTAAAACAACATCAAGCACAACAACGTGAAGAGAGAGCAGCTGCAAAGGAAGCCAGGGAGGCACAAGCAGCCATAGATAAAGAAAAAATGGAGGCACAAGCAGCCAGATATTAAGAAAAATGGAGACACAAGCAGCAATAGAGAAGGAAAAAATAGCCTTGGAGAAAGAAAAACTTGCCTTTGAAAAAGAGAGACTGGCAACAGAGTTATTAATTAAAGACAAAGAGATTGAAGGCAACTTAAAGGTGAAAAAATTAGAGAAAGACAAAGACGCAGAGATAGCCCAGGCAAAGGCAACATCAAAAGCGTTAGATCCTACGAAACGATATAGCGGACTTATTAGAAACTTCACGCAAGGGGATTCCATCTCGGCATGGGTAACAAACTTCGAACTATTAATGAACCACTACAAAGTTCCATCTGAAGACTGGGCCATACTCTTCCACAGGCATTTGGCCCTTGAGCCCTTAAAAGTGGTGGAGGTGATACCTGAAGACCTTCGCACTAACTACACATACGTTAGAAACCGAGTTATATCACACTTCTCACTAGACCAAGCAGGATTACGAACCAAATTTAGAACCTTAGCACCAAAAGCCAATCAAAATTTTCTAGATTACGTAGCTGAGACGACGTCACTCTTTGATAAATGGCTCAAAGCTGCCGACATAGGGTCGGACTTCAATAAACTACGCGATCTCATGGTTCGAGACAAACTAATCTCCTCAGTTCCAGCAGAAATGGCAACATTTCTAGTAGAGAATAAATGTACAACGATAGCAGAAATGGAAGCCAAAGGCGAAGCATTCTACAACGCCCACAAAGATATTTTCGCAGAAGGGGCGCAGCCAGATTTAGTAATAGGGGCAACAGCCAATGAGCCCAACCAAAGATATAATACAAAACCAAATAAATTCCAACAAGGTGGTCCACAATATCGAGAAAGAGGACCATATTACAAGAAGTGAAAATGCACAAAGGGAACCGGACAGAATCAAAAAAGGATACTGAAGACAATGTCCGTATTGCAAGATACAACACGGCTCCCTGGAAATGTGTGACAAGAACCCAGATTATAACACATATCTTCAAAACTGGATATCACAAAAAACTAGCAAGTACACTGCTTACAAGAAGAATGTAAAATGTTATGTATGTAATACGTACGGACATGTAAGTAGAGACTGCCAGGTTAGGAAAATTTGGAAAGAAGCCAGTACAGCATTCCTATTTACTAGTAGTTCACCAAACGAATGTGAACAAACAAACGCAATAAAAATACAAACTGGAAAAAACGACAGTGATAACGATACAGACAATGAGGCGTGCATATACGAAGCCAATTTGATGGGTAAGATAGATGAAAAGTTAGATGACAACTTAGTAGCTAATGATAATAACACCTCAGACACAGGTAATCTACCCAGATGGCTAACAGATAAAAACATGGACTGGAAATCACTTTCCCTCCGAGAAAATTTAAGCAAAGAAGAAAAAGACAAAGCAACCTTTGCAATAGAAAAGTTTAGTAAATTGAGTCCATCATTTAGTGCAAGCACAGTAACAGTAAAACAGATCATAGGTCCATATCTAAAAGAAAAAACAGACAAAAATATAAAGACAAAAACAATTGCAAATGCCACAGAAAAATATTCTCCACCCTTAGGATATATATCTACTTCATCCTCTGATGAAGAAGAAATGATACATCGACCAGTAAAGTCAAGAAATATGGTAAAACCTCGACAAATTCATAGGATTAACTATACTCAATTAGGATGGCAAAATAAAACTCCACCGAAAATACCTAATGTACGCTACACTAGATCTGACATAGCAAGAGATACTTAGACAAATTCAGGGATATCGAAATCAGAAATAGACAGAAGAATACAACAAATTAAAATAACAAACTTGGAAAGATAATGGAGAGCGATAGGCTTAACAAAAGACGAAATCGAAGACAAAAAACATCAACTAGAGAAAAAGGATACCAAAAGATAACAACTACAAATACATTGAACTGCACATAAACAATTACAATTAGATCACTGACAGTTCAATGCAATAAACATAGTTATTTTATCCTACTGTAAAACTGTGATAATAAGTAAAGTAACTGTCACAGATATTCTATAAATATCTTATACTATTAATCAGTTAGGTTAAGATACATAAAACAAACAATACTACCACACACATTGAGAACACAGTAAAATCACAATATAAGAATATCACCTTGTTAACAAATAAGAAAAGAAACATCTCTCCACATATACATTCAACATTCAAGTTACTTACCATCTCAACCTATCTTGGTATGCACCTAGACACATACAACTAAAGACATTACTATCCACTACATACTCCACACTACATACACAATAAATACAACAATTTTTTTTAACTTCAGTACATAAGAAAGACACTATACGGTAATGAGATAATTTAAAACAAGTACATTCAGAGTACATTAAGGGTAACAAGGATAAAGATATCCAAATATTACTTAAAACTCTGAACTGCCGTATAGAATGACTACAGATACCAGCAGTCAATTTGACATTGTACTTAATTAATTAGTAAGAGTCAGATATGTACATATTTTTTCCATTTTTTATTAATTACCAGAATGCACAGAAGACGAATGAAAGAGTTGGAGAACCGTGCAAGCACCACCGTAAATCCATCCATATACCTGGAAAAGATACCATTCCTGGTCTACAATCCTAGGGCGCCAAACCAGAATAAACCAGCATGTGCCCAGGTTACACAAGTAGAACAAACCACACCCACGGTTAAATAACTCAGGGAAAGTAGGTTTATTGATGGGTAATATGAATTCATCTGTCATGCTGCATATCCCATCAGTCAAATGTAAATTGTCACATTGCATATGCCATCGATCAGGTGTAAATTATCACATTACATATTCCATCGATCAGGTGTAAATTATCACATTGCATATTCCATCAATCAGGTATAAACTATCATATTGCATATTCCAGCAATCACATGTAAATTATCACTATTACATACTCCATCGATCAGATGTAAATTATCATATTCCATCTATCACATGTAAGTTATTAGATTGCATGTTTTATTCATTATAAGTAAGCTATCAGCCAATACAGGTATAACAGCCAAGTTTCAGATACCAAGTGAGAGAAACCTACGGTATCGAAAAGAGAACATACCATAGCTGAGAATTGAGAATATTACAACAGACGACAACAATACCAAGCACAAGTACAACGAGAACACTGATATAATGATATCGACACAAACTACTGTGATTAGGTCCGAGGTAACGGCAAGCCATCATAGACCATGGTATAATCACCGAGAAACATATCATCACACATATTACAATGATGATAACAAGATATCGTTGTGCCATTGTGAGATATAATTTTTCATATACATTACTATTTATGGTAAAATGTTCTTACATATGCAGAGTGGGGGAATACTTAATAATTGATCTTTTGCAACAAGAACACAAGACAAGAGAAACACCAAGACTAAGCAAGAGACACAAATCATATAGTATAATAACGGTGGCAACAAGAGTAACATAGAATGACACGGTCAAGAAACAAAGATGCAACAAATGACACGAGTGAATGGTGGTAGTTAATTTTAATATTGATACTACAACATATAAACACATTGATAATGTAAATCAATGTCACATTTTAATTTTCTGTCAGTGTATAATATTGCATGAATATCTCATATATGTCAATGAAATTTATTGATGATAATTTTATTCATTGATTGACATATTCCATAATAGAGATGACCATGCATACAAATGTACATATATATTAAGGTACATCGCCATTGTTCAACTCTGAACGAGTCTACCACACCAACTTAGGGCTAAAAGATGGCATTGGACCGGCATGAAGAAGGCAAATAACAGAAAGCGTTTCCACATCGACCAACAGCGACCAACGGGGAAGATAGAAGATCAAAGTATTATAAACTTTGATAGACAAAAAGATATTGATAAGTGAGTCTACAGTATACATCTATATCGGCAATAAGATGAACTTGCGGTTACAGTACGAAAAGACATCTTTCACGAAGAAGAAGTAATCACCCTAGACAACTGAAATATAAGTAGACCGCAAGAAGACAAAGGCTTATGCAATGACCCCATATATGAGTATGAAATTATTACGTCACATGGGAAACCCAAATGACAACCGAGAAATACAGCGGTACACAAGTCATGTACACATTGCTCATGTTCCACGATACCATATAGAAAAAATAATATAGATGGTAATGGTACCTATTAACCACGCATATCCCCTCATTCGGACGTAATGGTCTTGATAGGTTTGAGGTTGCTTGTCTGTAGGGCAAATGAGGGACTACTATGGGGAGGCCACGGGACCTTATGAAGCTCATAGTATGTTAGACTAACCCCCCCCCCCCCCCCCATAGGTTGGCTACACGTCGCCTGCGCGGAAAGTAGGTTGATAGGGCGTGCCTGAACATAATAATAATTTTTTTTTCATTTTCTGCAGTGGTTGATAGAATGCCATGCTATCATATTATCAGATATAATACGGTTGTGGAAGGACAACAATATAGTGTAGAGTAATAACCTGACTACTCATATCGCTCCATGTCATGGCATTAAAAAACCAAATAGACTATGAAAATGGCTACACCATTTTCAAAAATTGGGGGGGGGGGGCATAATGCCATGGACCGATATGAGGGATACAGCGGGAAACGGACAGAGTAAGAACAGGGTTACAAGAGAAGTCGGTGGAGCAACAGATGATGATGAAGAAAGGGAAGTGACTCCAATGAGTTGCGTATCACGTGACATTAGTTGTGTGGCACACGAGACAGACGGCAAGACCGAGTCATTCTTGCCAGGGTCTTTGTACACGACGGTTGGGGAAAGCGAAGGCAGAAGTCAAGCGACATCAATTCAGCACACGCGGATGTCAAGCCAAGGTTGAGCCTGTAAGTTGTAGTAAATAGTAGATAGAGTGTTTTAGAATCATCGCGTGTCAGCCCACACCTGTTAATAATGAGTGTATAACGGCGGCGATGACTTTTGTGAATAAACACTGGCTACAATGGCGAGAACATTGGTTTGTTTGATATTCTCCGTTGTGACCTGTTCCTGCTTACAACTGCCCTTGTGGCTGAATAGACGAGCCGGTAATCAGCTACTTGGCAGATACATCAGAAAATTGTATAGTAAATGATAAATGGAGTAAACTTAAGATTATAAAATTTATAAAACAGCGGTAGGGGTTTACGGCACTGTGGATCATAAGAGGCAAGACTGGTTTGCGGCAAACAGCCAGATACTGCAGACCCTGATTGATAAAAAGAAGATAGCTCTCTTAAGAAACAAGGAAAGACCAACGCGTAACACTCTGAGTGAGCTGAAGCAAGCGAGGAAGGATGTACAAAAGGCTGCCAGGCAGTTTGCGAATGACTATTGGATCAAGTTATGTGAGTCCATTCAAATCGCAAGTGATAAGGAAACATCAGAAGCATGTATGAAGGGATAAAGAAAGCTTGTGGTCCAATGATCAAAAGAAGTGCACCGCTGAAAACCTTGACTGGAGAAATCATCACTGATAAGAAACAGCAAATGGATAGATGGGTCGAGCACTATTTAGAGCTTTACTCAAGTGAGACCAAGCTAGCGGATGATGCCCTCAACGCCATAGAGGCCCTGCCAACCCTTGACCAACTGGACACACTTCCCACTATAGCAGAAGTTAAGTGTGTTAAAAATGAACGTGCATCTGGCAAGGCTCCAGGTAAGGATGGGATTCCAATAGAGGTAATCAGGAGTGGGCAAGACACACTCACTCTACAGATCCACCAGCTAATAGAGCTGTGCTGGCGAGAAGGACAAGTCCCACAGGATTTCACAGATTCAAACATCATAACGCTGTACAAGAACAATGGAGATCGGAGCGACTGTAACAACTATAGGGGTATCTCACTTCTGTGTA
Organism: Cepaea nemoralis; assembly: GCA_014155875.1. Classification (NCBI taxonomy): domain Eukaryota; kingdom Metazoa; phylum Mollusca; class Gastropoda; order Stylommatophora; family Helicidae; genus Cepaea; species Cepaea nemoralis. Next base: position 655,425 of record JACEFZ010000127.1, on the reverse strand, counting down.
TTGTTGGGAAAGTATTTGCCAGAATTGTCCTGCACAGACTTCAAGTCCTGGGAGATCAAGTCTACCCCGAATCACAGTGCGGCTTCCGTCAGAACCGGTCTACCATTGATATGATATTCTCATTGCGACAGATGCAAGAAAAATGCCGGGAACACAATCAGCCACTGTTTATTGCCTTCATCGACCTCACAAAGGCATTCGATTTGGTCAGTCGTGAGGGTCTGTTCAAATCACTAAAGAAGATTGGCTGCCCACCAACTCTTCTGTCCATTGTGGAATCGTTCCACACAGGCATGAAGGGTATAATCAAGTTTGATGGCTCAACTTCAGAAGAGTTTGAGATCAAAGAGTGGAGTTAAGCAAGGTTGTGTATTATCCCCCACCCTCTTTGGGATATACTTTTCACTTCTACTGAAATATGCCTTTCGAGATCAGGATGACGGTATATACATTCACTCACGCTCAGATGGTGGCCTCTATAATGCTCAGAGATTGAAGGCCAAGACCAAAATTAGCAGGGTACTAATCAGAGAATTGCTTTTTGCGGATGATGCTGCGATTACGACCCACTCTGAGGAAGAATTACAACATCTACTATCATCATTCTCCAATGCTTGTTCAGAATTTGGTTTAACAATTAACAAAAAGAAGACACAGATTATGTCACAAGGTGCACATGAGGTACCATCAATCTTTATTGACGACGCCGAACTGGAGATAGTAGACCATTTTACATATCTAGGATCAGAGGTAATAGCAAATTATCCCTCGATCAGGAAATCAACATCGGGATTGGTAAGGCAGCAACAACAATGAACATGTTAGCAAAAAGAGTCTGGGAGAACAGGAAGCTTACTGCTAAAACAAAAGTCCTCGTCTACCAAGCCTGTGTCCTTAGTACTCTTCTTTATGGCAGTGAAACCTGGACAACTTACTCACGCCAAGAGAAACGTTTAAACAGCTTTCATATGCGGTGTCTGCGAAGAATACTTGGTATTAAGTGGCAAGACAAAATCACAAATACTGAAGTATTGGAAAGATCAGGTTGTGTGACGGTGTATTCCATGCTCAGTCTTCGTAGACTTAGATGGATAGGACACGTTAGGAGGATGGATGATGGTAGAATACCAAAGGACATCTTTTTTGGTGAATTACAGACGGGTAGGAGATCTCAGGGTCGGCCTCTACTACGATACAAAGATGTGTGAAAGCGGGACATGATTGATACAGGCATTGATAATGCACATTGGGAGCACGTCGCCGCCGCTGAACGTGATGCATGGAGGGCAACTATCAGAAATGGAATAAAGACAAAGGAGAAAATGATTGCAGATAAAGCACACACAGAGCGTGAGAGACGTAAGATGGTGCAAAATGGTGGAAGTGACCATGTTTTCACATGCACCTACTGTGGGCAAACATTTGCAGCAAGAATTGGCCTTACCAGCCACACTCGCCACCGCCATGGATCGTAGTTATTAAGCCTTTTTGAAGCACAATGTACCAAACTATTGTCTGTCAAGACGGAAAGGTGCCAATGAATGACATTAACCAGATCTATCGTATATGAATCTCAACATTACTCAGATTTATCACGTATGCATGTCATCATTACTCAGATCTATCACATATGGATGTCATTACTAGTCAGATCTATCATATATGAATGCCATGACTAGTTAGATTTATATTATATGAATATCATCATTCATGAGATCTATCATATATGAATGTCATTGCTAGTTATATCTATTATACATGAATATCATAATTAATTAAATCAGTCAAATATAAATGTCATCATAACTCAGATCTATCACATTTATCATACATCTGACACGACAAGCATTAATAATTGAATACAAATTCAGTCAGTTGTCAATAACATGATTCCCTAAGATCTATAGATCTTGCCGTAGAGCCGTGACGTCAGTTTGGCAGCGCCAATGATTCCAGATATAGAAAGATGGACAGATGGCGGATAAGGACATGAGTAAACACAGACTCTATAATCACCGTTACTCACAGACAACTGTGGAACTCTGCAATCACCTCGAAAGATAACAGTATAACATGATGTGCACAAATATAAACTATGCAGTGCTGTAAACCTGGTTTCAACCACTTCATCGCGTAATAGAGTGTAACATGAAGTAAAGGGCTTAAGTACTTAGAAAGCTTAATATCATTAAATGGCAAATCCTTTGCTTAATATATCAACATGGTTAAAGGCCTTTTCTTAGTCAACAAATCCAGTATAGAGTTGCGAGTTGATTACAACTCAGTCAGTATACGTAATATGGCTATCAGGTCTGTACAATACCTCTTTGATCGAAAGCCTGGCTATTCATCACTTAGTTGTTTGTCAATGGCATTTTGTACCATCTCCAGAATGATCTAGCTTAATATTTTCAGAGGAACTGGCAATAGCATGTTCATTCTGTAGTGTTCGCACTTGTGCAGCTTCCCGTTCTCTCTGCTAAATAATAGGTGCAGTAATTCGGTCTAAGTGTTTTTATATTTTCTTGAACAGACTCTGCAGGGATAACAAAAGACCGGCGGCTTTTTCGTCTTTTACAAGCACGAGAGCTTTACTAATGTCGGGTTAAGATGATGATTCTAACTTAATATTCAGCTCCACTTCTGCAGGCTGGTTATCTGGAAGAGGTTGGTTTATTAAGATATTTCTAAAAGTATTCTTCACATCTATTTAGTTTATCTTTAATTTTAGTGATAACATTTCTATTACTAGTGTTGATGATTCGACATGGATATCACTAGTCTATACACATTTTGGTGTCTTAAATTAACAGCTGTTCTTGAAATGTTTCGTGTTGCTGATCCAAAAATGTAATCATATTTTCTTCCATCAGTTCTAGTTTTTGAATAAACTAAGAATGACCTTCCTAGTAGAGTAATTGTTATGTAAAGCTTAGAGTTAGGTGTCATTGGTGGCATTTTGACTGTAATCTGCATTCATGGAATTATGTAGTTACTGTGCGTTTATTGCATATATTATATTATTGAAAAAAATAATTCAGAAACGTGGAAGATATGAAAGGACTCATCATTGGAGGGCGAAACATCAATAACCTTAGATATGTGGATGATACATTATTGATTGCACACAATGAGCAGGATCTGCAACATTTAGTAGATGCGGTTGTTGCGCACAGTGAACACCTAGGGTTAAAATTAAATTGCAAAAAGACACAAATTATGGTCGTCACTAGGAAGAAGGACATAACACAATGTAATATACAAGTAAATTGGAATATTCTTAAACAAGTGAATCGGTAGAATTATCTCGGAACAGTTGTAACATCTGATGGGAAGTGCCTCGAGACATTAGAACAAGAATCGCCAAGGCGAAGGTTGCCTTTTGCAAGTTAGAAAATATAATGACCAATAAAAAGATATCATGTGCAACGAGAAAAAGAGTGTTGAGGTGCTACATAGAAACTTGTGTTTTGTATGGATGTGAAGCGTGAACAATGAACAAAGAAGCTGAAAAACATCTGATAGCTGTGTAAATGTGATTTATTAGGCAAATGCACAGAATACCATGGACAGACAGAAAAACCAATGGCCAAGTGTTACAAGAAACAATTGAAAATCGCAAAATGATTAGAGAAATTAGACGTAGACAATCACAATTTTTCGTTTCGTTATTAGAAGAAAAAAAATTGGAAAACTTGGAGACAACTGGCAAGATCGAGGGGAAGAGAACAAGGGGAAGGCATAAAAGTAAATATCTATATCGCTTGGCCAGGTGGTATGGTCTCTGATGATAGAGTGAGGTGGCGAAATAATGATGATGATGATGATGATGTTGATGATGATGATTATGATGATGATGATGATGATGATGATGATGATGATGATGATGATGATGATGATGATGATGATGATGATGATGATGATGATGATGGATGATGATGATGAGTGCCGCAAGTTCAGAAAGCGATGGCACAGTACTGAACGTACACTTACCAAGGAATCATAAATAGCCATAAATAATGGGATAGACTGCGACGTCTTGTAAAACATATGCAAGCGACTTTTTGTTAGCTGTTATTTATTTCTACTTTTGTTTATTTTTCCTGTCTACTATTTTAAGGGCTTCCAGCGTTATCCGTTTTTTATGTTTCTGCTTCCTTCTTCAAAGAAATTCAGTACATTAATCGTGCCAGGTACTTTTAATCTGCTTCCAGCAATCTTTCCTGCTCATCTCGTTTTCAAATTGCGCAGATCCCGATACATATTAGAGACTGCAACCATAGCGTGCTGCTTAATTGTGTGATTTCTAGGATATCCTACGCTGTACTGATTTCCATATTTTTAGATGTTATGTATCTCTTAAGATTCATCTTGATGTTAATTATGAGCAGATGATGATCTGAATCTGCATCTCCATCTTCAAACGTCGTTACATCATGTAGAGATGGTCAAATGTCTTGTTAATATGATCAGTTTGGTTGTCTGTATGTGTTCTGGTGATGTCCATGTTACGTGATGTATTCCTTTATGTGGAAAATCCCTTCGCCTAAGACATATTCATTGTCGGTACAAAAGCTGGTAACTAATTCTCCATTTCTTTCATTACCACTTGTCTATCTCTTCCTCAAGCCTTATCCTGATTCGAATACACGCAAACTAAAGACCAAATATCATGGCAAGGCAGACCAGACCCGAAGCTTTGGCGGACAACTGGTCTAGGATCGAAACTCAGACAGACGGACAGTTAGTACATTGTTCTGCTGACCCGGCAGCTACTGCAGCGGATAGTGTTCCAGGTGTATTGGTGTTACCTTTCCTCTGGAGTAAACTAGGCAGCCCGAGAGAGAGAGAGAGAGAGAGAGAGAGAGAGAGAGAGAGAGAGAGAGAGTGAGAGAGAGAGAGAGAGGGAGAGAGAGAGAGAGAGAGAGAGAGAGAGAGAGAGAGAGAGAGAGAGAGAGAGAGAGAGAGAGATCATTTTGCATGGGCAACACACGGTCTCTACAATTCAGCCCCGTAGTGGTTATTATGCCTTTATTAAGCGCAGTGTAACTAACTATCGCCTGTCAAAACGACTAGGCGCCAGTAGTAGTTTGGTAGACAATATGTCGTCCCCACAATCTCTTCATTAACTGGCTACCGATCCTATCTTGACATTCTCGTCACCAATAAACATTTGATATTGCCAAATCTTTGCGTCTGTAGTACTCTTAACTCTTTATCTACAATTCTCCCTTAACCAATTCATATTTATGATATTCTGGAATATAAATTAATGTATCAAGAAAATATGCCCAGAATTCTTTCCAGATTTTATGTTAATTCCCCAATAACCCGTATTTATTGCAGTCTAGTGATAATCCGTCTAGACTAGCTAATGCTCCAACAATTTTGGTTGCAAAGACTCGAACTGTTTATCTAGACTCAATTAAAACTTTGTGAACAATGTTATCCTTTCCCTGTAAAGTACTACATTACCACCTATTGAATAATATGATATAGTACATACAATACGTATTCAATGGTAGTCTAGATAGATCGTGGAATGAATCACTGCAGGTCTATAGTGAACATTGTCCACGCGCAATTATTGGCAATCTAGACAGAGAAGCTCGAAGCCCTGGGAAATAGCCATGTCAGTCAAAAGTCAATACAAGTGGCAGTAGCCAATTATGGGGCCAGCTGAGGTTTAACAATATGTGATTGTGAAGGTTTATATGTCTAAGTCTGCCTTAGTTCCTTGTTGACGTCTTGTATTTAACTGTTAACGTAGGTACTAAAATGTTTTAATTTAATCAGGCCATTTTGGTAGTTGGTTGGTTGTGGCATCGTTATCAAGTGTTGTCAAGCCTGTGGCTCAGTACATCGAATTTCCACATACATTTGCGTTTCGGGTTTACGCTGTGACGCAGGGGTTTCGAATTCACTTTGCAATCGCGCATATCGCGTTCAAGACACAGCTGCGGTCGATTTGGAAGTAGACCGTTTTGCATTGGTTTTCATACATACCCACACACACACCCAGTCATTCATTCACAAATACATACAATCGCTCACACACTCACGAACTCAAACACACACACACACACACACACACACAAATATATATATATAGTTAGTTAGTTAGTTAGTTTGTTAGTTTGTTTGTTAGTTTGTTAGTTTGTTAGTTTGTTAGTTTGTTAGTTAGTTAGTTAGTTAGTAGTTAGTATGTTAGTTAGTTAGTTAGTTGGTTGGTTTGTTAGTTAGTTAGTTGGTTGGTTGGTTGGTTAGTTAGTTGGTTGGTTGGTTCGTTCGTTAGTTAGTTAGTTAGTTAGTTAGCTAGTTAGCTAGGTAGTTAGTTAGTTAGTTAGTTAGTTGGTTGGTTGGTTGGTTGGTTGCTTGGTTGCTTGGTTGGTTGGTTGGTTGCTTGGTTGGTTGCTTGGTTGGTTGGTTGGTTAGTTAGTTTGTTAGTTTGTTAGTTTGTTAGTTAGTTAGTTAGTTTGTTAGTTTGTTAGTTTGTTAGTTTGTTAGTTTGTTAGTTAGTTAGTTAGTTAGTTAGTTAGTTAGTGTTAGTTTGTTAGTTAGTTAGTTAGTTAGTTAGTTAGTTAGTTAGTTAGTTAGTTAGTTAGTTAGTTAGTTAGTTAGTTAGTTAGTTAGTTAGTTAGTTAGTTAGTTAGTTAGTTGTCCAGGTATTCACACTGCACATTCAACCATTCAGTCCATATTTACACTTATCACCTACTCATTATCTCCCTCGGCGTTTACCGGTAATTGACACCAGTTGTCCGTTTGATCAAGTTTAGTATTAAGGTTTATTCTGTTATAAAGACACTTTCCTACGAACCGCATCCAACTATATATTTCTTTCCCTGTAGGAATGTCGCTCAAGACCTGTCACCTTATTTCTCATGTAGAAAAGACATGAATCCGACACTAAGGAGACATCTCAAGGGAAACGAACGTCTGACCTCCACGTTAATGCGCTAGTTTCAGCAAAAGAAATAACATAGCATGACAAGCTACACGACAGACTAACTGCGCCACAGCCATAATATTTGCTTAACTGCAGTTCGTGTATTGGGCGAGTTTTGCTAAGTTCTCATTATAAATTATTCAAAGAATGTGTTTATAAATCCCGGCTCTATAACAATTTTCAGACTGGCTCAATCTTTTTACAGCGCACGCACTGCACATGATCACTGAGCTCATAATCACACATCGGCAGGCTCCAGCTGTGAATTACCCAACGTTTGCCCTGAGAATATTACCGCGGACAACAAAATAATTTATAACTGCTAGAAACCTGTCGCCGCCCGTTGTCCTTGTTACTTCACTTCTACAAAATGGTGTGTGATAATATGATTTGTGGATTTCTATTTGTGGCTTAAAGATACAAGAATTATCACAAAACCATTTAATGCAAAGACTGATAATGCTTCCATGAAATAACCTTCTTATGCCCAGAGCGATAATGCTTCTGTGACAGAACCTTCTGATGCCCAGATTGATAATGCATCAATGAAAGAACCATCTTATGCTCAGACTGATGCTCCAATAAAAGAACCATCTTATGCTCAGACTGATGCTCCCAATAAAAGAAACATCCTATGGTCAGACTAATACTCCCATACAAGAACCATCTTATGGCCAGACTAATCATACAAGAACCATCTCATGCCCAGACTAATATTGCATCAATGAAAGAACCATCTTATGGCCAGAATGATGGTCCCATAAAAGAACCACTTTATGCACAGACTGATAATGCCTCAATAAAAGAACCATCTTATGTCCAGACAGATGCTCCCATAAAAGAACCATCTTATGGCCAGACTGATGCTCCCATAAAAGAACCATCTTATGGCCATATTGATGCTCCCATAAAAGAACCATCTTATGGCCATAGTGATGCTCCCATAAAAGAACCATCTTATGCCTAGACTAATGCACCCATACAAGAACCATCTTATGCCCAGATTGATGCTTCCATAAGAGAACCATCTTATGGCCAGACTGATGCACCCATAAAAGAACCATCTTATGGCTAGACTGATAATGCCTCAATAAAAGAACCATCTTATGGCCAGAGTGATGCGCCATAAAAGAACCATCTTACGGCCAGGCTGATAATGCATCACTAAAAGAACTATCTTATGCCCAGATTGATGCTCCCATAAAAGGAACATCTTATGGCCAGACTATTGCTCCCATAAAAGAACCATCTTATGGCCAATATGATAATGCCTCAATAATAGAACCATCTTATGCCCAGACTGATGCTCCCATAAAAGAACCATCTTATGGCCAGATTGATGCTCCCATAAAAGAACCATCCTATTGCCAGATTAATGCTCCCATAAAAGAACCATCTTATGCTCAGACTGATGCTCCAATAAAAGAACCATCTTATGGCTATACTAATAATTCCTCAATAAAAGAACCAGCTTATACCCAGACTGGTGATCCCATAAAAGAACCATCTTATGGCCAGGCTAATAATACCTCAATAAAATAACCATCTTATGCCCAGACTGATGCTCTCATAAAAGAATCATCTTATGCCCAGATTGATGCTCCCATAAAAGGAACATCTTATGGCCAGACTGATGCTCCCATAAAAGAACCTTCTTATGGCCAGACTTATCTCATCTCATCATGTTCCTCTTGTACCTTGCGGTGTCGAGGTGAAGTATAAACTTCGTGAGAGTGCCCGGTTATGGGCTTCGTATATCGACATTCCCATGGATTCTGCTATTCCCTCCGTCCAACGTTTACGTGGTCGGCCTCTTCCTCTGTTTCCATCTGGTCTGTACATCATTGCTTGTTGTGGCATGCTGTTGACTGGTAACCTACTTGCATGGCCAAACCATTTGACTTGCTGCTTTCTAATAAAATCTAGAGCAGCTTTAACCCCCACTTTAGTCCTGATTTCTTCATTTCTGATCTTATCTCTTCTTGATACGTTGAGTATTCTTCTCAGGAACCTCATTTCTGTTGTTGTGATTTTTCTTTTCTCTTTTTCTGTCATTGTCCAGGTTTGGCATTGGTAGCACAGAGTTGGTAGGAAGATTGTGTTGTAAAGTGCTTTCTTAGTAGTTATTGATACATGTTTGTTCTTTAGTATTGGTGCCATTTGTCCAATGAGTTGATTTGCCTTATTGCACCTATTTTCGATCTCGTCTTTTGATCTGCCATTTGATGATATTATACTTCCCAGGTACTTGAAACTCTTCACTTGTTTCAAGGGATGTTCGTTTAGGTGAATTGTTGTTGTTTGTTCTTCTTTAGTTATAGTCATTACCTCTGTTTTGCTTGTGCTAATTTTCATGTTATGTTCCCTACACATTTCATTTAGGCTATTCATGTGATCTTGTAATTCAGCTTCTGATTTTGCTATTAGTGCTTGGTCGTCCGCAAACAGGAGTTCTCTAATGGTTAGATTTGCAGATGGTTCTTCTTCTGTGTTCTCGTCATGCGGTATTCTTGCTGTCTCTGCTTGGCTGGTTTCTTTACATATGTTGTCCGTTTATACTTCTTAGTTTTTCAACGAGCAGTATGAAGATCCCCTGCCGGCTTGCTAGGCCAGTCGCAGGTTTAGGACACTAATCTGACCACAGGGAGTCCATCCCCTATGGCGAGCCATAGCCCCGTTAGCCCATGACCTCGCGGTCATGGTTGCCCGGTCTGCACCACGTGGAGGTGGGGGTTGACTTGTGTAGTCTGCGGGTCATCGGCAGGCTACTAATTTTCGCTCTTCACCCCTCCTGGGAGAGGCTAGCCGTTCCTAACCCTGCTAGCTGAAGGGCCAGGTGCATTCCACACCTTACAGACTGATGCTCCCATTAAAGAACCATCTTATTGCCAGGCTGATAATGCCTCAATAGAAGAACCATCTTATGCCCGGACTGATTCTCCCATAAAAAGAACCATCTTATTCCCAGACTGATGCTCCCATAAAAGAACCATCTTATGGCCAGGTTGATAATGTCTCAATAAAAGAACCATCTTATTCCCGGACTGATTCTCCCATAAAAGAACCTTCTTATGGCCAGACTGATGCTCCCATAAAGAACCATCTTATTACCAGAATGATAATGCCTCCATGAAAGAATCATCTTATGCCCAGACTAACAATGCCTCAATAAAAGAACCATCTTATGGCCAGATTGATGCTCCCATAAAACAACCATCTTATGGTCAGATTGATGCTCCCATAAAAGAACCATCTTATGGCAAGATTGATGCTCCCATAAAAGAACCATCTTCTGGCTATTCTGATAATGCCTCATTAAATGAATCATCTTATGGCCAGACCGATGCTCACATAAAAGAACTATCTAATGGCCAGGCTGATAATGCCTCCATGAAAGAACCATCTGATGTCCAGACTGATGCCCCCGTAAAAGAGCCATCATATGGCCAGATTGATGCTCCCATAAAAGAACCATCTTATGGCCAGACTGATAATGCCTCCATGAAAGAACCATCTTATGCCCAAATTGATGCTCCCATAAGAGAACCACCTTATGCCCAGACTGATGCTCCCATAAGAGAACCATCTTATACCAAGACTGATGCTCCCATAAGAGAATCATCTTATGCCCAGACTGATGCTCCCATAAGAGAACCATCTTATGCCCAGACAGATGCTCCCATAAGAGAACCATCTTATGCCCAGATTAATGCTCCCATAAAAGAACCATCTTATGGTCAAATTGATGCTCCCATTAAAGAACCATCTTATGGCAAGAATGATGCTCCCATAAAAGAACCATCTTCTGGCTATTCTGATAATGCCTCTTTAAAAGAATCATCTTATGGCCAGACTGATGCTCCCATAAAAGAACCATCTAATGGCCAGGCTAATAATGCCTCCATGAAAGAAACATCTGATGCCCAGACTGATGCTCCCGTAAAAGAGCCATCATATGGCCAGATTGATGATCCCATAAAAGAACCATCTTATGACCAGACTGATAATGCCTCCATGAAAGAACCATCTTATGCCCAGATTGATACTCCCATAAGAGAACCATCTTATGTCCTGACTGATGCTCCCATAAAAGAACCATCTTATGCCCAGACTGAAAATACTTCTAATAAACACTGAGTGGGCGTCTACTGACAAGGAAATACCTCACTCGTGTGCAGGAAGCTTCATCGGTCTGGGCATAATCTCAGCCAATGTGATTGTTCTGTGCGGAATCCTGATGTGAATACATCTTACTATGCCAGTCCATAGAACTGAAGTGCCAGGATCGGTCTTGAACATCTCACTGGTTTCTATACTAAAGGGGCAGGATAGCTCTGCAATACAATTCTCGATAAGATGATACTTTGGTGCCAGGTCAGAAGAAAGATATCTACACCAGCCTCAATCCGATAAATCCTTGTCACGGCTCAGGCGAGTTGAACCTCAATACCAGTACTGAAGAGTTAAAACTCACAACCGATCAGACAATTGACCAATCAAGCAACCAAACATTCAAGGAATCACTTCTATTGATAATGAAGCAGAGAAAGCGTTTGTTTTCAAAGGAATATCGTCCAACATGAACCTCTTTTTAAACAACCTTAGGAATATCGTCCAAAATGAACCTCTTTAGAAACAACCTTTCCGATAGCATTTTGTGGCAAACAGAAAAAAGGTAGGAATAGAAAAATCCAAGAATATATGGAACACCTGCTAACGTACATATTTCATAGAAAATACAACAGGTTAGTGTAGAGACCGAGCCATATGGGATAAAAACCCGTTGCAATGAAGTCGACCCTGTCGACTTTTAAGCGACTTTTTTTTAATTCATGGTTAGTGGTGACGGTTAGTCACGGTTAGTGGTGACGGTTAGTCATGGTTAGTGGTGACGGCTAGTCATGGTTAGTGGTGACGTTTAGTGATGGTTAGTGGTGATGGTTAGTCATGGTTAGTGGTGACGGTTAGTCATGGTTAGTGGTGACGGTTAGTGGTGACGGTTAGTGGTGACGGTTAGTGGTGACGGTTAGTCATGGTTAGTGGTGACGGTTAGTGGTGATGGTTAGTCATGGTTAGTGGTGACAGTTAGTGGTGACGGTTAGTGGTGATGGTTAGTGGTGACGGTTAGTGGTGATGGTTAGTCATGGTCAGTGGTGACGGTTAGTGGTGACGGTTAGTGGTGACTGTTAGTGTGACGGTTAGTGGTGACGGTTAGTGGTGATGGTTAGTCATGGTTAGTGGTGACGGTTAGTCATGGTTAGTGGTGACGGTTAGTGGTGACAGTTAGTCATGGTTAGTGGTGACGGTTAGTGGTGACGGTTAGTGGTGATGGTTAGTGGTGATGGTTAGTGGTGATGGTTAGTGGTGACGGTTAGTCATGGTTAGTGGTGACGGTTAGTGGTGACGGTTAGTGGTGATGGTTAGTGGTGACGGTTAGTGGTGATGGTTAGTCATGGTTAGTGGTGATGGTTAGTGGTGACGGTTAGTGGTGACGGTTAGTGGTGACGGTTAGTCATGGTTAGTGGTGACGGTTGGTGGTGACGGTTAGTGGTGACGGTTAGTGGTGACGGTTAGTCATGGTTAGTGGTGACGGTTAGTGGTGATGGTTAGTGGTGACGTTTAGTGGTGACGGTTAGTGGTGACGGTTAGTGGTGACGGTTAGTGGTGACAGTTAGTGGTGACGGTTAGTGGTGACGGTTAGTGGTGACGGTTAGTGGTGACGGTTAGTGGTGACGGTTAGTGGTGACGGTTAGTGGTGACGGTTAGTGGTGACGGTTAGTGGTGATGGTTAGTGGTGACGGTTAGTGGTGATGGTTAGTGGTGACGGTTAGTGGTGACGGTTAGTGGTGACGGTTAGTCATGGTTAGTGGTGACGGTTAGTGGTGACGGTTAGTGGTGACGGTTAGTCATGGTTAGTGGTGACGGTTAGTGGTGACAGTTAGTGGTGATGGTTAGTGGTGATGGTTAGTGGTGACGGTTAGTGGTGACGGTTAGTGGTGACGGTTAGTGGTTACGGTTAGTGGTGACGGTTAGTGGTGACGGTTAGTCATGGTTAGTGGTGACGGTTAGTGGTGACGGTTAGTGATTGTCAGTGCTTACTAAATAGCGTATCGGCGTATTGATTGAATTGTTTCCATGTAGCTGGCGTCTGGGTGGACCCAGTCTGGGTAGATGGGTCACTAGTAATGTTCAGAGTTGTGTAAGAATGTTCGGTGAAGAAGGGTGTCGAGGGATGGGGGTGATTATTGTGATAAGTTAGACGTAGTCGTGGTGGAAGGGAAAAGTAAAAAGAAGATGACGATGGTGGTGGCGCTGACACTGATGATGATGATGATGATGATGGGATGATGATGATGATGATGATGATGATGATGATGATGATGATGATGATGATGATGATGATGATGATGATGATGATGATGATAAATATTTGGGGGAGTAGAAGGTGGTGAACATCATGTTGGTCGTGAGAGAAGGATAGAAGGAGAGAAGTAGAGAAGGAGGAGAAGGAGAGAATGATCAGAATGAGGGAAAGAAGAAGTCGCACGTGTCCTTTTAGAAACTATTTTAGTAGTAGAGTTGCTGCAGATATGGATGAAATAATAGTATTCCTTCGTTGCCAGTGTTCTCAAATAAGAAGGCTGGAAGGAAATATAACAAATTGCTTTGAACTGAACAAGACAACTACACAACGACAAATACATACAACTTAAGGCAAGTGTATCGCCTTTCAGAAATTATCATCATAATGGTCAATATTTAATATTTCCGGATTGCTTCTTAAATATGGGCAATAGAAAACCGCAAGGGAGATAATGGACATTAAATTCGGTTCTCCTTGTAGTGTTAAGGCGTTTGGCATTATTGTGACGCCACAAAGCTAAGTAGAGCCCGCAATACAGACGGCTTAGAGCAGATCTTGGGACACTTGTCAGGGATGCAGAACCGGGTAATCTGGCCATTCTTATTGCTGAGATACTGGTTACTTTATGTGTTTCCCCTAAAAGACATACAAACATATTTTAACTGGTGTTATATGATTCAGTGTCGAAGGATAATATATTGTCAAATGTAGCCTCCCATTTTGATAGAAGGGCGATAGATCGCCATATAAGGGTCACCGTGTTATTTGTTTTGTTTCGCAATTTTAATGCTCAGTGAATTGACATTTGCATTATAATGCTTGTTCATTTGATTGTTCGCCGTGTTTGGCACAAACCTATATTTTGGCTTGGCACCGAATCCGTTAAAAGAAATGTATTTAGTCGTCATAAAGTTGTCGGGCAGTTTTAGACATTCAGAAGCTCTGAATTGGGGCATGAAATTGACGTAAAGCGGCAGTCAGAGAAACATACCGATCGTAACCAAACCAACAACCACCACCGTAATGATATCCAAACAGCCAAGTTTAACAGATATCAGATCATGAAATAAGTTGGTCCGAAGCTCTTGGGGAATCTAAAGTTCTACATAAGAGCGGGTAGGCTGAGGCTCACAAATAGACAGGTTAGAATGAAACACAGCTGAAAGCACAAACCGCGAGTGAAGAATGGTTAATAAAGGTGGTCATTTTTTTTCATATCCTATTTACAGGACATCGCTGTCAACACCAGCACTTGTGTTGTTGATGTCTTGGCAAGTTTACGTTCAGTAGTTTGCCATTTCTTTCTAAACGACTGGTTTTCCATCCTTGCGTTCAATGCAAGTCCTCCTGAGAAGATAAAGTGCTTGAATTCATGTTAAAACAATCGACTCTGGGGTGACTACTCGGTGTGCCTGACCCTGTCGCGAACAGTCTGTCACAGGGGTCACGCTGTTTTGAAACTTCCTATTTCACTCATACACTTGTTGGACTGACAGGCATGCATCACCATACTGGACCTTCATTCGCCGATGAATGTCTATAGGTTTCACCTCATTACTGATCAAAAAATGATTAACAGAACGCTGCTTCTCTTTGGTGCAAGTCAAAAGTGGGGCGGTCATCTTTCATATGTCCTTTGACGACATCGCTTGTGTCTACACCGTGATGCCACATGCTTAACCCTCTTGACATTCTTAACAACAATATTTACATGTTACAATACACATGTCTTGGTTATTGTAATTTATATCACACTTTTCATGTTTTCATTTGAGGTCCCGTCGTATTACATACCTTGTGTGTACGACGTAGTCTGAAAGCAAGTTCGAGGCAGACAGTTTTATCACATCGTTACGGATATCCCCCCCCCCCCCGCCAATTCCCCTCCCCCTCCTCATCCTCACATACTTTACCCTACCACACAACAACGTCTTAAAACTCATGTCTGGAGGTCAGCTTGGCCGAATGGATAAGAACCCTCGTTCTTAAAAAGCCAGTGTGCTGATTCTGGGGCAGGGAGTTCATTTCCTACACCGGTCAGTTGGACTATAATGTTGACTTCTTGTCCTTGAATTGGGGACGTAAATTACAATTACCTCGTCTGGTGGCGAAGGACACTGATAATAGGAGAGCTAATACACACGCAAAATTCAGTCCAGTGCCACTAGAAGTGGCATGTATGAACCACACTTGAATTAAAAGCGAACCAGCGCCACATACACAAAAACTTATTTATGGGCTCGCAGAATTTGGCAGTTGAGAAACTCGTGCTGTAAGCTAGGTCCAGATGATCTAAGTGTGATACGAGATA
Source organism: Cepaea nemoralis (assembly GCA_014155875.1). NCBI lineage: Eukaryota > Metazoa > Mollusca > Gastropoda > Stylommatophora > Helicidae > Cepaea > Cepaea nemoralis. The sequence goes on along the minus strand of JACEFZ010000127.1, from coordinate 639,801 downwards.
TATGAATGCAAATTGGCAATGGAATGTTAACGCGACATCAACGCATGATATTACCCTGTTAAAGTAAGAGCTGAGATAGGGGCAACTACAGCTGCTACAATACTACTGAACTTTGTAGGGAGTATTCCATCCATCCATTATCTATCATGTGTCATGCCGATAAACGTAGACGGTCATGATTCGCCATTTCTTCTCATAACATGCCCACACACTTGACTGTCAACGTCTAATTTCTCTAATCAGTTTACGATTTTCATTTGTTTCTTGTAGGACTTGGTCAAAGGTTTTTCTGTCTGTCCACTGGTATTCTTTGCATTTATCCTCAGAAATCACATTTACACAGCCAACATATGTTTTACAGCTTAGTTTGCTCATTGTCCACGCTCCACATCCATATAAAAGTACAGGTTCTATGTAGCCCCTAAACACACTTTTTTCTCGTTGCAATTGACATCTTTTTATTGGTCAAGTATGTTTTTCATCTTGCAAAAAGCCACCTTCGCAATGGCAATTCTTGTTCTAATCTCTTCAAGGCATCTCCCATCAGATGTTATGACTGTTCCCAGATAATTGTACCGATTCACTCGTTTAAGAATATTCCCATTTACTTGTATATTACATTGTGGTATTTTCTTCGTCGTAATGACGAACTATAATCTGTGTCTTCTTACAATTCATTTCTAACCTAGTTGTTCACTGTGAGCAACAACCGCATCTACGAAATGTTTCAGATCTTGCTCATTGTCTCCAGTCAACACAGTATCATCTGGATATCTAATATTATTGATGTTTCGTCTCCCAGTGATAATTCCTTTCATATCTTCTGTATTTATGAAATTGTTTTTACTGTACAGGGAAAACAGATCTGCAGACATTACACATCCCTGTCTCACGCTTCTCTTAATAGGCTGATATTGACCTACTTCATTGTCAATTCTGATGACAGCTGTTATACGATTACTGAAGTTGTGAGAGCTGTAGCTGTTACAAGATTACTGAGGTATGGAGAGCTACAAGTGTTAAAAGAATTCTGAGGTAGGAAGAGCTATCGCTTTTACAAGATTACTGAGATGGGGAGAGCTATAGCTTTTACAAGATTACAAAGATAGGGAGACCTACGGCTGTTACAAGATTACTGAGTTATTCATTGATGCAGCTGTTACAAGATCACTTATCAAAACCATAACAAAAAGGCAACTGAAATGCATGGGGCACCCCAAAGGACGGTTGATATAAAGAAATTGGACACATGTTGGAAAATGTTTGCATTTGAACAACAAATTAGCAACAGCAAATTAGAAATACCTTAACATATATGAAGGTCAAATCAAGACAGCGATATTTGTTGGGAAACGGGTTGGTTGCTCTAAGTTCATTACGTCCATATTAATGTTCAGAGCCGTCATCTAGGTGACAGGTTTAACGATTTAAAGACGACAGATTTGAATATGAACTTCCTACAGCTCCTTTTATCAGAATTGCGATGAAAGATGAAAATATAATTAATACAGAACGCGTTGCGAGAACAGCATTGACAGAAACGAGAAACCGACTTGGAAGAAATATAAATTAAGGAGTGATGTTTCATTGTTGCGTCCAGCGCTTATGTATGTTTCTTTGCTAGCTCCTGGTTCAGAAGTCAACTTGTGGTGATACATTCTTAACAGGAGGTGTCCAACCATCAGTTGAGTTCCAACTTTTTAGGTTCAGGGTCCTGATGCGCTTGACCCGAGCATGGTGGTCGTGTATGACGTGCAAGTGAATTTCTCCTGTTTTATTTGTCAGTACCCTTAAAGACGCATCTAGTATCACCAGCTGAACGGGAAAACGGAAGAATGAATCGAACTATTCTTAATGGTAAAAAGGCAAAGTTATTTGAATATTCTTATACAGGATGTCACAATGAATCCCAGAATACTTGTGATTTACTCTGCAATTTTTACGTTCGGTACTTTGTCATTGGTCGGCGCTGTAGCTAAGGGGCAGTGAGCGCATTTCAGAATTCCCCGACACATTCGAGTCGAGGATGTCGAAGTCAGCTGTGGAGCGATTTGGAAGCAGATAACCTTGTGTTGATTTGGATGGTAGGAGCGTCGGTCATTTAGAAAACAACGGCATTTATTTCTGAACGACCGACGTTCATACTATCGAATCAGCGCAAGGTGATCTGCTGCCAAATGCCCTGAGGCAGATTTCGAACCCTGAACTCGGTGTGTCGGAGACTTGTGAAACGCTCTCACTGCCCCTAAGCCACAGCTTTTTAATGATATAAAAGTAAACAGCAAAGTGTAAACACACAAGCCACAAACAATATGTAAAGATCTGTTTACGCGTCTTAGGCACATTGGCGAATAGTGTGTGACCTGTACTTGTATAAACCAATCGGCATTTCAGCTGATGTGGTTAGTTTCACTCCGACCGCCTTCACTTTGAAGACATTTCCTGGTACCCAATTTAAGCTGGGTCCACCTAGTCACCCACATCAGGTTTGACAAACCACCATGTTAACGACATGCTCCAAGCAAAAGTCAATGGCTGCAGCAGAAAACATACCAGTGATAAACTGTCCAGTTTTGAACGGGGCATGCTAGAGTCAATAGCAATCTATACGGCTTCAATCGTCGCCATGTAAAGTCAACATCGGGTGCAACAGATTGCGCTGATCATCGCACAGTTAGTTTAATGACTCATGAGACTAGAATACTGTTCAGAATTAGCATGAATATGGTACAACATAAAATAAACTAGAAATTTATAATCAACCGCGAACATTTTAGAAGGTGAAAACACAAACAATGCTATATACGAGGATAAGACATTTGGAAAGTCACACAGTGAACAGAAGGTCGGGCTTTAAACATACAAAAATAACGAAGAAATGCTACGCATTTATAAAAGGAAGATTCTTATGTAAAGTCGAATGTGAATAAGTATTTTAAAAATAGATGTAAATGTAAAGAGTGTATTGATACAACAACAACGAACTATTGCATTAAAAAAAAAAAAACAGCGTTTAAAATACAAGAGGATCGATTTCATTGCACTTGGTTTTATCCCGTATGACTCAGGTCTTTTTCTGTAGAGTGGCCGCCAAAAGCGTTGCAAAAAGCCCGAACTCCGTAGCTCCAAGCGACGAGCCCCAGGAGTCTCCGAGTAAATTTAACTCGTGAACCGAATTACGTAGCCCGAAATCGAACCCCAATTCAAATATAGCAACACAGTTAGACATGTCATTCTCACTCTGTCTCTGTCTCCTTCTCTGTCTCTCTGTCTCTCTGTCTCTCTCTGTCTCTGTCTCTCTCGGTCTGTCTCTCTCTCTGTCTCTCTCTGTCTCTCTCTGTCTCTCTCTGTCTCTCTCTGTCTCTCTCTCATTCTCTCTCTGTCTCTCTCTCTCTCTGTCTCTCTATCTCTCTCTGTCTCTGTCTCTCTCTGTCTCTCTCTGTCACTCTCTGTCCCTCTCTATGTCTCTCTATCTCTCTCCCTGTCTCTCTCTGTCTCTCTCTGTCTCTCTCTGTCTCTATTTATGTCTCTGTCTCTCTCCTCTCTCTCTGTCTTTCACTTTCTGTCTCTCTCTGTCTCTCTCTGTCTCTCTCTGTCTCTCTCTCTGTCTCTATATCTCTCTGTCTCTCTCTGTCTCTCTGTGTCTCTTTCCCTCTCTCTGACTCTCTGTCTCTCTCTGTCTCTCTCTGTCTCTCTATGTCTCTCTCTGTCTCTCTCACTGTCTCTTTCTGTGTCTCTCTGTCTCTCTCTGTGTCTTTCTCTGTGTCTCTCTCTGTCTCTCTTTCTCTCTCTCTGTCTCTCTCTGTCTCTCTCTTTGTCTCTCTCTCTGTGTCTCTCTGTGTCTCTCTCTGTCTCTCACTGTCTCTCTCTGTCTCTCTCTGTCTCTCTCTGTCTCTCTCTCTGTCTCTATATCTCTCTGTCTCTCTCTGTCTCTCTGTGTCTCTTTCCCTCTCTCTGACTCTCTGTGTCTCTCTGTCTCTCTCTATGTCTTTCTCTCTGTCTCTCTCTGTCTCTATTTCTCTCTCTCTCTGTGTCTCTCTCTGTCTCTCTCTTTGTCTCTCTCTCTGTCTCTCTCTGTGTCTCTCTGCTGTCTCTCTCTGTCTCTCTCTGTCTCTGTCTCTCTGTCTCTTTCTGTCTCTCTCTCTGTCTCTCTCTGTCTCTTTCTGTCACTATCTCTGTCTCTCTCTGTTGCTCTGTCTCTCTCTGTCTCTCTCTATGTGTCTCTCTGTCTCTCTGTCTCTCTCTATCTATTTATCTCTCTCTGTCTCTCTCTGTCTCTCTCTCTCTCTCTGTCTCTCGTCTCTCTCTCTCTCTCTCTCTCTCTCTCTCTCTCTCTCTCTCTCTCTCTCTCTCTCTCCGAGCCCTAAGAATCCTACATGAAATGTTTATGCCACACACAAATAAGGAAATCACAGTTGACTTGATCCATATGAAGAAAGAGACATAGAGAGGAAGGAAGTTAGAGAGAGAGAGAGAGAGAGGGAGAGAGAGAGAGTGAGAGAGGTGAGAGAGAAAGGTGAGAGAGAGAGAGATAGAGAGAGATTGAGAGAGAGAGAGAGAGAGAGAGAGAGAGAGAGAGAGAGAGAGAGAGGAGAGAGAGAGTTGGCAGGTTCCATTGCTCTGAAGAATAGTATTCACGTTTCAAGTAGGTGGTCATCTTCGGTCTGTCTGAAGTACAATGGTTCATTTCGATCCGGTTCCACAAAGGTTGCCTAAACCACAGATTCGAGTTAATGAAATCGAATTTCCTGATCTCTTGGTATAGTGTGGGTTCGAATGTCAACAAGGGGGTGTAATTGAACGCTGGCCTCAATGTAGAAACCTGACTTAACTTTAGGTGACAGAAAGTGCGTGGTGTTTAGTCATTGAAATGTGACCTCAATGTAGAAACCTGACTTAACTTTAGGTGAAAGAAAGTGCTTGGTGTTTAGTCATTGAAATGTGACCTCAATGTAGAAACCTGACTTAACTTTAGGTGACAGAAAGTGCTTGGTGTTTAGTCATTGAAATGTGACCTCAATGTAGAAACCTGACTTAACTTTAGGTGACAGAAAGTGCTTGGTGTTTAGTACTTGAACACTGGCCAATATGTAGACACCTGACTCAAGTGAAAGAAAATATCTGGTGTTTGGTTCTTGAACACTGACTTCAGTGTGAACACCTGACTTAACTTTAGGTGAAAGACGGTGCTTGGTGTTTAGTACTTGAACTCTGACCTCTATGTAGACAGCTGACCTAACTGTAAATGAAAGAAAGTGCCTGGTGTTGTGTACTTCAGTTTCTTTCATTTGAAGGATGTCGACCAGTGGACAAGAATGCAAGCAGCGTACGGTCAAAAATGTCTGTCGAGATCAACAGTGACGGACTGGGCACGAATGTTTCGGAAAGGACTTCAGTTCACGACAGATCTTCGACGGCCATGTCAAGCGCATATTGTTGCAACAGAAAAAACCATCGCCAAAATTGATGCAGCAGTACAGATGAACCGTTGTCGAAGCATACGTTCGCTAGCGAAAGAATTTGATGTGTCAATTGGGACAATTCTAAAGGTCGTTCGTATGAAACTGCAATATCGGAAGGTGTGTTCACAGTGGGTACCACGGATGTTGACCGACACCCAAAAAGAGAAACGCATGGGATGGTGTTTGAACCACTTGCTGCGTTACAGAGTGGAGGGTGATGCATTTCTCTTCCGCATAGTGGCAGGCGATGAATCATGGTGTCACCACTTTGAGCCGAGCAGTAAAAGAAAGAGCATGCAATGGAAGCATGCTGGATCACCAAAAGCCAAAAAATTCAAGTTACAGGTTTCGGCTGGTAAGATTATGCTGAGCGCATTTTTTTTTACCATGAAGGGCTATTATTGGCCGACTTTAAAGAACCGGGTGTCAACATCAACTCTACCCACTACTTGCAAACTCTAGACAAGCTGCAAAACACCATCAAGAATAAATGACCCGGCATGCTTTCTTGCGGTGTGATTTTGGGGCATGATAATGTTCGTTCACATGTCGCAAAGATTGTGCAGGAAACATTAGCAATGAAAAAGTGGGAAATTCTACAACATCCAGCCTATAGTCCTGATTTGTCACCATTTGATTTTCATTTGTTCGGACCACTGAAAAAAGCTCTCAAGGGGCAACGATTTCACACAGATGCAGACGTAATGAACTAGGTAAAGACTTGGTTCAGTGAGCAACTACAATCCTTTTTTGCGGACGGCATTCGCCGCCTACCTAAGCAATGGGATGCTTGCCTGAATGCCTATAGCGACTTCTTCTGACCATCCCATGGTGCATAATTTATTCAGAATGAATGCTTTGTTTAATTCTACCACACCTGTTAGTGTTTCTTTCATGCTTTTGTAATAAAGCCATTGGAACGGATTTCAAATGAGAATCCCTAATATATAAAATTATATGGAAGAGACAAGCAGTATTCTTTAGTAATGTAATGAGAAGTGACGTATTGGAAAACATTGTGACGATTGGAAAGATCAGTGGGGGAAGAGGCAGAATCAGACAGAGAGAAATTGTGCTGAAAGGACTGAGACCAAGGCGTGGAGGAATATAATGAGCAGAATTGATCCAGAACACTCAGGACGGAAACGATATCCGTGGAGAGACATGCAGGATGATGGTGATGGTGATGATGATGATGATGATGATGATGATGATGATGATGATGATGATGATGATGATGATGATGATGATGATGATGATGATGATGATGATGACTGTACATGAAATACACTGTGTACATATTTGGAAACGTTGAACTGTCGAAGTGTTGCACTGACTTTTGTTATGAAGGAGAGCATGACTATAAAGTAAGTGTCAGCGACAAGTACAACTAACCAGATATAACATTCCGTCCTTCCAGACGTCATTTCATAGTAACATCTGGAGAGTGTGTCCCACTAGTAATTGACTGCCTCGTTGACAGTTCATAGCAATGCTTATCCTGACAATAAACTAACTGACTCGTGGACAATTCAAGACAAGACTTATCTTGACAATAAACAAACTGATCCGTTGACAGTTCACGACAAGATATCCTGGCACATCATTATGTAATTAAGTATTCGCCTGTTTGTGATAATTTCCATATTTAAAGTGAAAGAGCGGTGACCACTACCAGAATTCTATGTAAGATATTACAGGTGTAACGTGTCAAACCGTTACAAATGATCGATCATGTCATTAAAATGTTTGGTGACCGGTTCCCTTTATCGTTATTTACCAACCCCCCCCCCCCCCAATTTTATATATATATATATATATATATATATATATATATATATATATATATATATATATATATATATATATATATATATATATATAATACTCATTTTATTAGGCGGGGTGATCCTGGCTCATAATGCCGGGAACGAACTCTTGTCATCACAGAGTATTAAATGTCAAACTGCTGAGTTTGTGACATCATAACATCATAAACTGACTTGCATTACACTGCTTCGTCAAACCCGTGGCTCAGTATATTCGACTTCGACAAGTATCTTTCGGGTTTGACTTCCCTAACCTTTGAAAGTCCCCAGTCTACCTACAAGGCAGCAGGTTTGTATTTCTCTTCGTCAGTTTCGTATCCTATGACCTGTAAGCTGAGAGAATCTGTTTTCCTTTGTCTATGTGTGTATGCTTTTATCGCAATGAGTATGGTAATTATATTTCAACTTATCGCACTGTTATGTTCTGTGTATTGTACATTTTGAAATCCAGTTAAGAAACCATTCTCTTGATGCCGACGTAAAGCAGCGAAAACTCCGTAATAAACATTCTTGCCGCCCCATTACTTTACACTTATCGTTGTACTTGTGTGTTTATACTTAACAAAAATGTTCTAACAACGAGAACATGTCTTTTAATGTAGCTTTCGTTCTTAAGAAATTATTCTCCGATACAAGTTAATGTAGTATATTCTTTATCCAATATGGTATTATACGGAGGCATTTATTTTGTATTACTCTTTTCTAGGTTTCTTTCATATGGAAAGTAGTCATTTTGATTTACGTTTTCAGATATCCTGCATCTTGTCCGTCCACTTCCTCAGATTGCACGATGCTTTCAACCCCTGAGAGGTGCGTTTTAGTTCCATATTGGCGTGATTTCACAAAGTGCAAAATCCCATTTCCAGATTTTGGTTGCCGGGATCATTCTTTTTTCCTAGCAAATCCAGAACCGTGGACTTTAAATATTACAAGATTCTGCAGTTTCCCTCCGGGCTGCAATCACTAGAGAGCATTTTTGAGCTTTGAATATTCCTGATAACATTCTGGGTCATCTGAAGCCATCAAAGTAGAGATGTTTATTAAGTTATAGGTATTGATTCGCATCACAGAATACAATCTGATAGACGCAAATAACATAGGACAGATTAGGCATAAAAGAAGCTGAATGTGATAGCTTGTTAGAAGGTGCAGACGTACTTCAAGTTTCGAATGTATTTTTTTACTAACTCATCACAATGTGACAGCCTCTTTCCAGAAGGCTGCCTCCACACCGCTGGAATCGTCCCTCTTCACTCTCAATCGACGGCATGTTTAAAATCCTGGTAATATACTGACTCCACAGCCGTCTATAATGTTCGCCTTCCTGTTTACCGGGAATCTCGCCAGTCATCATTCATTCAGCGGCTTGTCAGGGGCAGAAGTTTGCCCACATAACAGGCTGTCGAAATTCATCTCTGTCATACGCCAGATGTCCTGCTTCCCTTGCTGTCATGTGGGAGACTCCGTAGTGAAGTGGTTACGTTCGATTCCGGGCCACGTGGTTCGGATCGCGAGTGTTATTTTCTCGGAGACTCCTGAGGGCCGTGGTTTTAGCTTCAAAGTTTGAACTTTGTGCGACGCTTTCGTCAAGAAAGAGACCGAGCCATATAGGATATAACCTGGTGCAATGAAGACGTTCCGCTAGCCTACTAAACCGTGTGTTAGCTGGCATGTGTACATTACCCATCACTCCTTAAATTGGGACGCAGAGGTGTTTCCAAGGCACCAGGGCCGGGTTATATACTGGCCAAGACCTATTGACGCGTCCACGTCGAGCGTCCTGGGCAACAGGTCCCTTCGGGGTCCTGGCTAAAGTCAATAGGATCGCCGATTCCTCCGAAGTCGGAGAGTGTCTGCCTGTATGGCGAGGAACCACCAGTCTGCACACCAATAAGCCAGACATGGGACAACGGATACTCACGCAAAACTCAGGTCCTGTATGACATCACACTGATGTTGGACAACAGGATGCCTTCATCCGACATACAGGACTTCGCGTTGGAGCTCAAGCCAACGAACACAAGCAAGCAAGCAAGCATTCCTTAAATCCTCTACGGCGTGGTCTTCCTCGTCTCCGCTTCTTCTGTACTGCTCTTCCGTGTTTATGTTGTCAAGACATTCGTGTATGATTGCGTGGCCAACAAATTAAATGTCTTGAATTGTACTTATCTTAATAACTAATCTTTTTTTCAATTCTAAATTGTTGCTAGATAGATCGGTTTGTTCTTCTTTCCGCCCAATGAATATTGGTAAGTAATGTCAAGTCTATAGGACACAATAGGGGTAAGCTGCTTATCATCATCAAGTGCCATGCCGATAAGCGTAGGCGGCCATGTTTCGCCATCTCCCACGATCACCAGAGTCGTGGATCAGCTCTGTGTTCTTGTCCTGACCATACAACGTAGCCAAGCCACCCAGCTATTTAATTCTTTATCTTCCCCTTGTTCTTTTTTCCTCAATCTTGCACGTTGTCATTATGTTCTCCAATTTATTTTACTCATAACGTATCAAAAACCAAAATAACAAAAATACTGACAGTCAAGGTCTAATGTATTGGTATTCTTTGCATTTTCCTCAGAAATCGCATCTACCAAGTCATTAGACGTTTTTTAAGATTATCTGCTCATTGTCTACGCTAAACATCCATACAAAAGTACAGATTCAATGTATCACTTCAACACTCGTTTTTTCCCCGTTGCAATTGACATCTATAGCATCATGCGATGCTAGATTCATATTTGCATAGACCAAACGGTATTCAGCCGGTGATAAGGTCAGTATCGTGTCGGCAGCTTTTACTTCCCACAACATACTTGGTACTCATGTCATGCTGGATCGACTTGGGCACTCAGGTCATCTTGAAAAAACAACCCGAATACGCTCAGCTACGGATCGAACCTCTTCGACGGCAGCTTAGTGTCTAGTCACTACGTGTCCTAAGTTCCCAATGAACCAAAGAGGATAGATAACGAGCCATATGGGATAAAACACGGTGCAATGATGATCCTCTCGTCTTTATAGCCTGCAGACACCTGTGTTTGTTGATATGAATATAAACTTAGCTGCACCACCGGCTATGTGATAGTCTTTATAGCCTGAAGACACCTGTGTTTGTTGGTATGAATATAAACTTAGCTACATCCGGCTATGTGAACCTCTAGTCTTTATAGAGTGCAGACACCTGTGTTTGTTGGTATGAATATAAACTTAGCTACATCCCCGGCTATGTGAACCTCTAGTCTTTATAGAGTGCAGACACCTGTGTTTGTTGGTATGAATATAAACTTAGCTGCACCACCGGCTATTTGATAGTCTTTATAGCCTGCAGACACCTGTGTTTGTTGGTATGAATTTAAACTTAGCTGCGCCACCGGCGATGTGATCGTCTTTATAGCCTGCAGACACCTGTGTTTGTTGGTATGAATATAAACTTAGCTGCACCACCGGTTATGTGATCGTCTTTATAGCCTGCAGACACCTGTGTTTGTTGGTATGAATATAAACTTAGCTGCACCACCGGCTATTTGATAGTCTTTATAGCCTGCAGACACCTGTGTTTGTTGGTATGAATATAAACTTAGCTGCACCACCGGCTATTTGATAGTATTTATAGCCTGCAGACACCTGTGTTTGTTGGTATGAATATAAACTTAGCCGCACCACCGGCTATGTGATCGTCTTTATAGCCTGCAGACACCTGTGTTTGTTGGTATGAATATAAACTTAGCTGCGCCACCGGCGATGTGATCGTCTTTATAGCCTGCAGACACCTGTGTTTGTTGGTATGAATATAAACTTAGCTACATCCCCGGCTATGTGAACCTCTAGTCTTTATAGAGTGCAGACACCTGTGTTTGTTGGTATGAATATAAACTTAGCTGCACCACCGGCTATTTGATAGTCTTTATAGCCTGCAGACACATGTGTTTGTTGGTATGAATATAAACTTAGCTGCACCACCGGCTATTTGATCGTCTTTATAGCCTGCAGACACCTGTGTTTGTTGGTATGAATTTAAACTTAGCTGCGCCACCGGCGATGTGATCGTCTTTATAGCCTGCAGACACCTGTGTTTGTTGGTATGAATATAAACTTAGCTGCACCACCGGTTATGTGATCGTCTTTATAGCCTGCAGACACCTGTGTTTGTTGGTATGAATATAAACTTAGCTGCACCACCGGCTATTTGATAGTATTTATAGCCTGCAGACACCTGTGTTTGTTGGTATGAATATAAACTTAGCCGCACCACCGGTTATGTGATCGTCTTTATAGCCTGCAGACACCTGTGTTTGTTGGTATGAATATAAACTTAGCTGCACCACCGGCTATGTGGTGAAGGACATAGGGACGCAGTTCGTTATCCCGCATACAGCGTTCGAAACAAAGCTGCGGGCAATTTGGCAGTAGACTACCTTGCGTTGGTTTTTATAACATGGTTTATGTTCAGAAAGCAATGGCAAACTACTGAAAGTAAACTTGCCAGGAAATCACAAACAGCCAAAACTTTTAGGGTTGACTGCGATGTCCTGTAAAGAATACGGGACTAACTAACTTACCAACTGCGACCCTTAATAGAGATTCAATCCAATCTAACCTCTGTAGAAATTCAGGGCCCTCTAGGCTAGTGGGTACATAACTGGGAAGAAGTTATTAGGCTGCATCGTACGACCTGTAGAAGGCAATGAGTTTCCTATTGGCAGTGAGGCTGCATACATATTACGACCAGTGACTCGCACTGCGAATAATGTAAAGGGAAGCACTATAAATAATAACATCAATTGTTGTCCTGTGATGTTAATGTTATGACTGAATATACTTAGTCCTATAAGTCGCGGCAGCGTTGTGGCTAGAAATACTGTGGAAATATTACACGTCACAAATGTTTGGACAGAACAGCGATGGAGGACATGCTTCCTGAAAGAATAGTCACGGGTCGGTCAACTCGATGAGGACACACTAGACTGCAGACACCTTTGGCATGATGGTGCACGAGGCAGGGGAAACGGCAAGACGTCAGGGAAACTCGTCCGTGGCTGTGATGAGAGCGACTTTCTGAAAGAATGGCTATATGATGATGATGATAGGTTACAGGGGTAGCCTCTTGCACTGTTTCCGCCGTGTCTAAATACTAGATAACTTTGAGGGGCACTGGCTCGTGATAATCTTGTTGCAAGGCCAAGCCTTCTGATTTGCTGTTTTGACTATAGGAAACCAATTTTGGAACCAGCTGAAGCCACTGAAACAGTTACATAAATAAAAACATGTAGTATTGTTTGGCGCTCACAGAAGGGGAAGAAAGAAGTAGAGACTAGAGGACGCACTAGGCAACATAAAATTTGAAAGCTATATTTACCGACCGGGATTCGAACCTGTTACCTCCAAATGTCGACAGCGCCTCGCTGCAGGAACAAGTGTACTTCGATGCATGACCAACTTCATTGGCACCTTGCCGTCTTGGCAGACGATAGTTTGTGCTTTAAAAAGGCATAATAACTTTTACCTATGGCGGTAGCGAATGTGACTGATAATGCCAATTCGCGCTGTAAATGTCCGTTCACAGTGGGTGCATGTGGACACGTGGTCATTTCCATCATCATGCACCATCTTACGTCTCACACGCTCGGTATTGTCACATGCTCACAACTAGGCACTCCAAACACGTATATTTATATAACTGTTTTGACTATAGTATATATAGCTGCTGTGCTCCGTGGCGATGGCGTTGCGAACGCGATTCGAATTGCCGCTTACCCGCTTTCGAAACACAGCGGTGACCAATTTGACAGCAGACCGTGTCGAGCTGGTTTGACCGTGCTGGTATGGGAGTCTGTCGTTCAGAAAGCAATGGCAAACTACTGAACGTACAAACTTGCAAAGACATCAACAACGGCAGTAGTTTGCCATTGCTTTCTGAGCGGCCGGCTCAGTTATCCCGCAAGTCACCAGTGGGGGACGAACTGCTCCAAGTTCTCGCCCGCTACGAGACTGCGTGATAAACGGGATTACGGAGAAAGTGTTGTAACCCCTCGGCCAGAGAGACCGGCTAGATATTAAAGTATTTTAGCATAATGTGAGGAGTGGCAGCTGGCCTAATATCGAAGCTCAGACATGCGGACATTTAGAGCAATGCTTTCTGATCCGGCGGTTTCTGCAGCTTTTCTTGTTCCAGATGTGATGGTGTTGCATTTCCTCTGGGGTAAACTAGGCAAGTCGAGAATAAGAGGGATTATACTCAATTGGCAAAACATGATCTCAATTAAGCCTAGGCTTTGTGCTATGGAGATATATGCGGAAGAAAATACATTAAAGCTTAGTGACCACTGGGAAACTTGATAGGAAAATAGCAAAAGGAAGACAATGTTATAGATACACGGGTGGCTTGGTCACAGAGCAAAAACGAGATAAGAACACAGCAGTAATCTAGGACACTGGTGATCGAATAAGATGACGAACCATGACCGCCCACGGTTATCTGTATAGCACATTATATACAAATAAATATAACAAACAAATACAGTGTCATATACGGGTAAATGAGAATAGTCTTAAAACAAGGGAATCATACAACTATCTCGCAACAGTCATAACATCTGATGGAAGGTGCCTTGAATAGATTAGAGTAAGAATCGCTATGGCGATGAGAAATCTGATCAGAGAAATTTGACGTAGGCAGTCACGTTTTTCTGGAGAACGTGGTGATAACTGGCAAGATTAAGGGGAGAAGAACAACGGAAAGGCAGAGAAGTAAACATGAGAACGGCTTGGCGATATGTCATATTCGAGACAAAAACTTCAGAGCTGATCCACAACTCTAGTAATCGTGTATGATGCCGAAACATCATCGCCGACGCTTATCGGCATGTCACATGATGATGATGATGATGATGATGATGATGATGATGATGATGATGATGATGATGATGATGATGATGATGATGATGATGATGATGATGATGATGATGATGATGATGATGATGATTACGACGACGACGATACCAAAATAATAAATGGAGGAGCATTAAAAGACATTCATTTTCAATGGAAGAATTAGAAATAAGAGAAGACATTCGACAATACAAAATTAACAAAATCGATACACATAAAACGGACATCGTACAAGAGTTCATATTCTGGCATGCAGTGAAATGTCTAAGTATATACAAAATCGAAGATAGCAATCGTGAAATAAATTTGGTTAAGAAAAATGTTTTCAGTGGAATTCACACAACTGGCGCGAGTACAATGTGAAATAGAAATCGTGGGGCAATGTTCCATAACGCGCCACGGACGTCAGAGTTTGTGATGATCTAATCGAGATCAGGAGAGCAGAACAATCTCACGGTGCTTGTGCGCGTTGTGCTGTTACATGGTGTACACAATGGGTTACTGTACAGAGTGTTTGTAGAAGAAAATCAACATGTCTGTGATATGTAAGCGCACGCGCGCGTGTGTGTGTGTGCTTGCGTGCGTGCATTATGTTTGTGTGTGTGTGTATGTGTGTGTGTACGTGAATCGAGGTAACGTAGTGGCTAGATATTTGCGTGCAAGCCCGTTGATCTTAGGTTCGAGTCCATATTGGGATGGAATATTTCTTTAATGAACTGAGCTCCCAGGTTGACCTAGCCCAATATGTGAGGAAGGCAATGTTTTGGGAAGTAAAGGCGTGATACTAACTTTCTTCACCTACTGAATGGCAATTGATCTATGAGTTGATGATCGTCCTTGACGATCATCACAACACCTCGGACATTCCCATCCGTCCTCATGTTCATTAACCAAGGAAGAGTCCCAGTACTAATGGCACCCGTGATTATTTGTCCGTCTGGCCTTTCCTCTGAGTACAGAGTGTCGACCAGATCCTTCTGGTCACTCGCTGCCACATCATTGATGATCTATAAAAATAGGAGTCTAGCACGATATTCTCAGTGCGCCTAAAGGGGTGTAGAAACCTTTTTTTACTTGTGCCACTTTACTTATATGCAAATATGCAATTTTTCAGCCTCGTGTTGTGGCTTCTGTTTCTAACTAATGGGGCTTCAACGAGACCCAGTCTTGTATAGTAAACTCGGGAAAAGCTGGGAAAAGTCTGAAAGGATCAGAATTAGTCGCGTACCTCACTATCAGATCCGATAGATTACCATCTTCACAGTACAGGTCTTTATGATCTCTAGCCTTTTTTGTCTCTAGAACAGATTGAGGAGTCAAACAACCTCTTTCTACAGTTTGTGCCTTGGTGATGTAAACATTTACATGGATGGCTCTGTACTAAGAGGCAAAATAAGTGCCGGTGGGTTCTTGGCGCAGGTTAAAGGACATTGTTTATTGCAGGAGAGCCTGGCATATGATACCAAAATTCTAGTCTGGGAATGTAGGTGGAGGCAGCCTCTGCGGTTTTCCGCTGGCTGGAGGATATACTGCACACACTTGTCGTGATTGTAACGGACTCACAGAGCATGCTGGGTAGGGTGAAGACAGGGATGCTTCGTCGAATCACGGGCTTCAAGACATGATTGTACCCGTCTCTTCACATTGTCAAATACCTTCTGCAACGTGTCTGTTGTAATTTCTTGAATGGTAATTATGATTGCTTCTTTTAAGTCGTCAAGTGTGTGTACATTTCCCATAGAAAGAAACGTATTCAACAAATTTCTAACCTTAATGATATGAGGAGGTTGTTTATCGGAAAATCTTGCTATAAATCTTTGAAAAACCATCCGTGTGTATTGACCGCCATTTCGAACACTTGTTCAACAAAACAAAAATTTTTTTAAAAAATTATTTATTCCGTTGATAACACCATTCTGTTTGGAGTTCAAAGAATTACTGCAGCAGACGACGGTCATTAACTGCATATTGTTTCACGATGAGCGTGGAGCACGTGTTTTGATGACGTCGTGTGCTTCATTTTTCAAATTTGTTCTGCATACAAAGTGTAGTGAGACTTTACAGACACCCTGTAGTATCCTACTGCACTGATTCAGATAAGTGCATATCATCCTTACTTAGCTGTACCGAGGAAAACCTTGTGGGAGATGGTCAGTAGTTTGTCTGGGTCGTTCACGCGCGCACAGTGATGGAGCAGACAGGTGAAGTCTACGGTGTTCTACGAGTCGCCTATGCCCCGTTCAGTATGAATGGAATAGGAAAAGCAAAAATTGCATTTTATCCTATCAAATGAAGAACATTCTATGAAAAATGTTCTTGTCATTGGAAGTTAGAAAAAGAATTCGTACATGTTGCATAGATCCAGTTTTAACATACGGTTGCGAATACTGGACAATTAGTAAACAGTCCAAAAGCATCCATAAATATCGTTGTTGATGTGTTTGTATAGACGAATGCTGAAATTAATTGGACAACCAAAATGAGCAATCTGAATATTTCCGAGGCGCGCGCGGGGGGGGGGGGGGGGGGGGGGGGGGGTTAAGTCGCAAAGGCAGCATATCACAAGCATCAGAAAGAAGCAATCACAATTTTTGGCAACATTTTGAGAAGACAAATACTGGAAGATGTTGTGACAACCGGAATGATTTGTGGAAAGAGAGATAGATGAAGATAACGTGAGAATATTCTTGACAATCGTGTGTCGTGGCATGAAACTGAGTCTACACTCAAACTCATCCATGCCATCGGACATAGCAATTTTGAGGAGAAGCATGATCGCCCTTACTAGCTAGCAAGGCACTGGATGACGATGTCCTGAAGAGAGGAATGGCCATTCGACTCTACCGGTCAAGAGCGTGGTGGTCCTAAACAAAGTAATCTGTTATTGAATTTAAGCAAAGCAGGTATACACAAAAAGGTTTATACAATTCATTGCCCCGCATATTTCGCTGCATCTTGTCAGGTGCGTGGTATAAAGTCATATCACATGAAGTGAAGAGAGGAATGCTATTTTGTGCTGAAACAGATATCAAACGTAGTCTCTGGTACTGTTGGAATGCGGAGCGTTAGTTCTACCCAATGTAACAGTATACATATATGGTGTATTTTTAATGACTGTGCAG
>JACEFZ010000127.1:575000-617500 GCA_014155875.1 Cepaea nemoralis | reverse complement strand
TAAACTGGTGATAAAGTATTGGTTGCAGACAATGAAGAGAATATGCAGCAATCAATATATGCTGTTAATCCACGTAAAATGGGAAAATTCTTAAGCAGGTGAACGGTATAAGTGTTAGGACCAGTCATATCATCGGATGGTGTCCTGTTGCGATTATAACAAGAATTATTTGGTAAAGGTAGCCTTTTGCTAGATGGAAAACACACTCACCAATAAGAAGCTGTCATTTGCAGTCAGAGAAAGCGTTTAAGCGCTGTTTAAAGCCTAGAGGATCGCCTTCACTGCACCGGGTTTTATCCCATGTCATCGGTCTCTTTCAACAGAGTGACCTCTCGAAGGCGTGGCACGGAGCACGAGATTCGCAGTTCTAGCAACGAGCATCGAGAATCTCGCAGGAAACTGCACTCGTGAACCGAATGAGGGAATCCGGAAACAACTTGCAACCTTCAGAGCCGAGGCAAACGGCTTAACCAGTTAGCCACGGAGAGCCACGGAGCAATGTTGAAGGGTTATATGAAATATATACTGGCATGTTTCAAGTTGTTATCATATTTAGTTATTTTTCTACAGCCATTTGTGACTTACATATTAACTTATCCTCGTATTATGATTTGTCCATCTTTTTTTTTTTTTTTTAAGCAGCCTGTTGTTTTACGTGTTCTTTTATTAGTATTTGTGCATTTTTTCTTCTGGTATTTTTTACGAATAAGTCGTATGTCATGCAAAGAAAAACAATCAAATACAGAGGTTCTAGAAAAACTTGGAATGAAAAGAGAGTTGATAAAAGAAATTTAAAAAAGCTAGTGAACTATCTCGACCACGTTGAAATGCATAACATTATTATAAAAACCAAACGGGAGGGTAAAGTTGAAGGCAAGCCAGCAAGAGGTAGACAATGATAAAAGTGGGAATATAACATCAAAAGATGGACAACCAGCAATCTGACAGATTGTACAATCAAGGTGAGAGACAGACAATGTTGCAGATCTATTGAAGTCAACTTTCATTGTGGAGACGGCACCTGATTGATTGATTAGCCACATGACATGGTCAAGCGAAGAACAGTGTGGAACTAATACAGATGATCTCGTGAGATGGCGAAGCATGACGGCCCATTCTTACCCGCACGGCACATGATGATGATGATCCTTAGTATATAGGTTCTTTATTATATGGTATCCTCATTAAATGCCCTGGCGACTTACTAGGATGATCATATTTCTCAACAATTTGCAATCTCGAACAGCATGTATCATGTGCTGTCATATTTACTTATACACGCTGTTTTATCAATTGATAAAGTATTTATCGTTTCTGAATGTTAACAAACACACGTTGTGTGTTTGTCTTTCCTGTCTTATATAGTGACGAAATGTCTGCTTTTCATGAAATCCCCCATTCGAGATGATTGAGTATGATTGCATTACGTGATATATACCGTTTGCGTCAACATAATCTGGCTTAAAATTGTTTCTAGAAATGTTTACAAAGATGGAAACATTGCGAGAAGGTAGTAGCAATATCGCTTGTTGAATTCTGCAGTGTGAAGTATATTAACTGATTCAGCGCCGAAGAAACAGTAGGTTTGGACTAGACATGATACAAAATCAAATGAACAAGAATTATAATGTGACGTTCCATTCGCTGAGCATTGAAGTTGTGGAAGATACACGAAACAGAACATATAACATGATGACCCTAGTATGGTGATGCATCGTCCTCCTGGTCAAATAAGATGTCACATTTGGCGATATATTATCCTTCGGCGTTGAATCATTTAACGGTTGAATATCTAATGGTTGCATTGACTAAAAGCACCGGGCTCTATTATATAAGGCTCTGTCTTCTTTCCGCGGCGCGACAGGCCGAAAGTGTCAGACAGATCACGATAGCTCCAGACATCATCCCCGGCGGTATTGGGGACACACTTAACTCTTGAACCCAATGTGGGATCCGAGAACGAACTCAGGACTTCCGTAGAGCACGGCAGTGTGTGTAACCACTTGGCCACTAGGACACTGTGATTTGTGAGCAAATTATCTCCATGCATGAATATTGGTCACGTACAAGTAAGTAACGGATAATTATTATTTACGTCTTATGTGGTGTTTGGTATGTGGTGCTGGTCGCTTATTTGTATATCGGCACTTTATGGGTGATGTGGTTAATATCACCCGCCGTCTTTACTTCCCCAAAACTTGGTGATATCCATCTGCCATCTCCATCTGTGTCTTTGGGGCTCTAGCTTTCTGTGCGGCGATGTTCCGAATCTTACGCAGAAGTAGGATTTGTGTTGCATTTTCCTTCTCTTTCATTTCAAACAAGTCGATGCACTTTGATAACATTGTTTCTGGTTCTGAGTGGCTAGTTGAAGGATTTTGGCTAAGAAATGATCCTTCATAAACATCAATTTCTTCTTCTTCAATGGTAGTCACACATGAAACAATTTCATCATCGTTCAAAATTTCAAATCCTCCATCTATTTTGTCACATTCCAACCAATCTGTTACTTCTTCTGGCGTAATGTTTTCACTGTTTAGTCCTACATTCTTGCACAGCTGCACAATTTCGTCAACACTAATAGTCTCAGTTCCTTCAGTTTCTTCAATAGGTTCAAGCAAGAGCTTATTCCACCCATTCTTTAGGTTAGACGCTGTAAGGTCAGCCCAGGCAGTGGCGACATTGAAAATAGCGACCTTTATGTGCGTGTGTATGCTTTTTTTTTTTTTTTTTAAAGAGGATGACGGATAACAGAAACTGACGGTTAAACAAGTGATAGTTAATCGAAGTTTACTGTTGTTGTTTTAGTCATATTTCATTTTTCAGTTACATGCAGTGTTAACTAATTCAGTGCCGATAGATAATATATCGCTAAATGTGATCTTCCATTTCGACAGAAGGACGATTTATCGCTGTACCCTGGTCATTATGTTATTTGTTTTGCTTCGAGGTAACTTCGGCAATTACAATTCTCAGTAAATGGTAATTTACATTGTAATGTTTATTCATGTGATTGTCTTCCATTTTTGGTCAAAACCTACTTTTTGTTTGCCATTGAATCAGCTAGTTATGTAACGTTAAAGTTAGATTCATATTCTTTGCAGAACGTCGCAGTCAAACCAAGCATTTTAGTCTGTGATTTCTTGGCAAGTGTAGTTTGCTATAGTTTTTTGAACGACTGACACTCATACTCACACCCCAAATCGCCTGCAGCTGTGTTTCGAACTAGGAATGTCGTATTGCTTACGTAAACCCATCGCCACAGAGCTTGCTGTTAGAACTAAATATTCTAAATATGGTGCTAACATATTCATAGATCTATAATTTAATTACTTTTATCAGCCATTTCTTTTCAATTATTTACAAGACAACCCGGCGGCATAAAACCGGATTGGTCATCAGAAAACCTGGATATTCCCAGCACGCTTTGTGTTTAGCCGTAATATTTAACCAATCGCAGGACAATTGTGGGAAACACAAGCCTAGAAACTAATGCAATTGTATGGGATGTTCATTTTTCGCCAGCCAGTTAGAGATTACAGAAGATCGCCGCTTCACTGACCTCACAATCGGGGCCCTGCAGACAGATAATCGAAGCTGTTATGAACACAAAGTCTAGGCACGTTTAGAACGTGACCTTATCTGGCTGACCAGGATTCTGTTTTTCTGGAATAATTCCTGCGTTCATCTTTCCAGACGTCGGCAGGTTAAAGTTGCTTACAGCCAGCCGATTTATGGAAAGATGAGTGTGTTTTTATGGGGAGTTACCGATTATTATTGTTTACCGATAAGTTAAGTAAACAGTAATAACTAAATGCACGTGCATGTAAGTGGCAGAGAGGCAGAAACACAGACAAACAGGCAGATAAATAGACAGACAAATAAACAGACAGATAAAAAGACAGATAGGTGGTCAAGCAGGGATAAACACAAAATGAACGAACGAATTTTATTTTCAAAGGGTTACAAATTGTGCACATATAATAAGTCTCTAGTTGTGCTTCCACTCTTTCTTCTTTTCACATACTTGAATGGTTTTGCCCCGTACAGCAAAAATCGATCATTTAATTGTCCAAATATAAAAGTATAATAAAGGTCACTGGTACACAACTTACGCGCAATGGGCACGTGGTGTTAAACCCGTAGTTCTTTAGACCATTCAGCCCTCGGTGTATGAAGTGGTTAGTTCAGCGACGGCCGCCTTTACTGTCCAAAACATTTCCTGCTACCTATTATAGGCTGAGTCGACCTGGGGTGAGGTGGTAAACGTCAATCTTCCAAATCAGCTCCTATGTGGATTCGGAACCATGGCCGCCAGACCGGCAGGCGAGATTCTAGCTATTATTCTTCAGAGGTTTATAAAGTCCAGCTATATGAAATCGTGCCAAATTGAGATTTAAAGTTTGACCGTGTATAGCAGAAAGACCTGGCCATCACCCGGAAACAAAGGGATAAAACTAAGACAAAGGAGATCTGACAGTCCTTTTTGTTTTGTTGTCTTCGACCCATTTGCAGATGACTACTAAGAAGATCAACATTGAGGAGTTTTATCTCCAGTATCAAATACTGCGTTCAGCAGTCTGATGAATTTGACTATTCCATATTCTTCTAAACAGGGTAATTAAAAGCTGCATGTATCCTATGCAACAAGTCACTATCATTGAATGTAAGAGAGTGCTAAAGTGCAATATAAACCTGTATTACTGTTTGGCAGTGAATCTTGGAATGTGAATGGGGGGGGGGGGGGGGATTAAGAAGAATATGGATGCAACAGAGATGTGGTTCCTGAGTCGAATGTTGCGAATTTCTTGGACTGCCAAAGTAACTAACAACGACTGCCTGAAAAAGGCTAATGACACTAGAACATTATATACAACAATAAAAAAGAGACAAACAGTTTTCTTTGGTCATGTGATGAGAAGAGGCGAATTAGATAACATCGTGACAACTGGAAAGATCGAGGAGAAGAGAGGTAGAAGCAGACCAAGAGAAATGATGCTGGATGGATTGAGGATGGATTATTATTATTAATGGCGTTTGTGGCTTAAGGGTAATGAACACAGTTTCACAATCCCGACTTACAGGACTCGATGTCAAGCGCGTGGATTTTGGAGCTTATCGCTTTACATTTATTTTCACAATGACATGGACGTCGGCTATTCAGAAGGCAATGGCAAACTACTGAAATTACAGTCATTATATGCTAGGAATGGCTGCGACGTCCTGTAAATAAAATGCAGTTAACTTGTGTATTATTATTATTATTATTATTATTTTTGCGCTCGCTCGCTTTGAACTGAAGCTGTGTTCATTACCCTTAAGCCACAAACGCCATTAATAATAATAATGATAATACTAATTGTAATAATACTAATGGTAACAATGGTAATAATAATGATAATAATAATAATAATTACTATTAAAACAATAATAATAGTGGTAGTAATAATAAAGATAATATTAATACTAATAATAATACAACAAGAACAAAACTCATCAGAAAACATCACACTATTTATAGTCGTGATGGACTGAATTTTGCGTGTGGATTAGCTTTCCCTATTAACAGTGTCCCTCGTCAACAGGTGAACCCACTCCGACTTCAAAGGTATTTGTAATTTACGTCCCCAAGTTAAGGACGACAGGTCAACATTTTAGTCCAGCTGTCTGGTGTAGGGGTTGAGTCCCTAACCTCGGCATCAGCACAACAGATGTTTAAGAACATGCATTCTTACCCATTCGACCATGCTGATTATTTTTATCATCATCATCATCATCATCATCATCATCATCATTATTATTATTATTATTATTATTATTATTATTATTATTATTATTATTATTATTGCATGTCAGGTCTTAGTCAGATATGACTGACCCGTATGACAGTAGACGGTACTACATGCTTTCTGTTTCGCCGAAGTTTCCGCGGCGCTGACCAAATCAAACTCCCCACATTATGCCAATGGCTTCTGGCGGAGGAGCACAAGTGGGAGGGTACAAGCCTTACACTAGTGCCCAGACCCTAAGCCTTGGTCGGCAACTGGTCTAGGATCTAAGCTCTAGTAGGCGCATAATTATAGTTTTTTTTTTTTTTGATCCGTCAGCTCCTGCAGCTAGTCTCGCTCCAGGTGTGTTGCTGTTACCTTTCCTCTGGAGCAGAGGTTCCCAAACCACTGCCAGCGGGCCACTTGTGGCCCGCCAGCTGTCAGAAAGTGGTCACTCGGAGCGCCCCGACAGAGTGCGATAATTTACTCTGCTCGTGGTTGTTGTGCTCAGATATTATCGAACGCGCCTGTTCAGTTCGCAACGAAACGTTATAAAGTTCCAATATCCCAGCCTTGTCGACCAAAGTGTGCAAGGCGCCATGTTGTCGTCTGTTACAGCTGTTTAGCAGAGTCGGTAGTATTGTGTTGAAATTGGATTTGTTGAAATACAAATTTACCATTAAAGCTTATAAACATAAGTATGGAAAATCTCAAATCAAACAATGGTAAAAAGCGAAAATGTGAAGACATTGCTTGTCGTGAATTCAACAAAGACTGGACGAAGAAATTTATATTTATACCTTGCTAAAGTGGTAAACCAGTTTGCTTAATCTGCGAATTTTGTGTTTCTGTTACAATTTATTCTAAATATTTATTCTAAATTAAATTCTGTTAAAATTTAATCTGGAACGACACTTTACGACCACATATTCAGACATAATTGCTCAATATCCAATCAATCTGGAGTTAAGAAAAGATTTCATAGCTAAAGAAGAAATTTTGACCTGGCAGCAGTCATTTTTCATCAAGGCTAATAAACAGAGCAAGAGTGCCGTTGTTGCGTCGTACGAAATACTGTTGGCTCGCAAAAAGAAGCCCTTCACCGATGTAGAAGAAATAATCAAGCCTCCCTTACAATTTCTGCTAGAATATTTGGCGATAAAAAGCGTGAAACAAAATTTGATCAGATTCCTTTGTCTAATAATACGAGGGTAAGTTAATAAGTAAGTCACAAATGGTTGTACACAAATAACTACACATGATAACAACTTGAAACCAGTTTATGTTTATACATACATTATCCCTTTATTTCTCAATATCATTTCCACCAACATTGATGCACTTATTCCATCGTTTTATCAGTCCTCCCAGACCGGCTGCATAGAACTGCGTGCTTTGTTTTCAATTTACCGGCCATCCCACAGAATAGTGTGACTTACTCATTGACTCGCCCGCATAACGTTTTCTACCCAGCTATGCACCGCTTTACGGGACAAACATTTGTAAGCGTAAACATTAACAACCGCGAATGACGCTGAAGTTGAATGTGAAGTGAAAACGAGGTTTAGAAGGGGGGAAAAAGCACGCTGTTCTATGCAGCCGGTATGGGAGGACTGATAAAACGATTTGATAAATGCATCAATGTTGCTGGAAATTATGTTGAGAAATAAAGGGACAATGCATGTATAAAAATAAACTTGTTTATAGTTGTTATCATATTTAGTTGTTTTTCTACAGATATTTGTGATTTACTTATTAACTTACCCTCGTACTATTGCCAGGCGAGTTGAAGAATTAGCTAACGATGTTCATCGTCAAGTAGCAGCAAATATCAAAAATTGTAAATATTTTTCATTGCCAATGGATGAATCCCACTGACATTTCTGATGCAGCTCAAGTCGCAGTTTTTGTTCGAGCAACAAGCGATAATTTGTTAAAGTCATTGAAGAGCTTCTAGGACTTAATCGGTGCATACAACTACCACAGGGACTGATCTGTTTGAATCACTGAAGTTGTGTGTAGAAAAAACAACATAGAATGGACCAAATTGGAAGTGTATGCACCGACGGTGCTCCGGCTTTGACGGGTAAAGTGTCTGGATGTCTAACATTATTGGAACAGTTTCTTGGCCGCACTATATTAAAATATCATTGTATCATTCACCAAGAAGCTCAGTGTGGAAAGACATTAAATCTGAAACATGTCATGGATGTAGTTCTGAGATTCGAAGTAAGGGGCTGAACAGTCGTGAGTTCAGACAGTTTCTATCAGGCCTGAACAAGGAATACGGTGAGCTACTGTTACACTGTGATGTCATATGGCTATCTGAAGGGAAAATTATGTCACGTTTCTCAGCACTGACAAATAGTGTCTATCTGTTTATGTCTGAAATAAGAGGATGACCTTCAGAACGTGAATGGCTGCTGAACGATGACAGGCTTAATGACCTGGCATTTTGGGTGGACATCATGTCTCAATTAAACTCTTTAAATGCGAGGATCCAGGGACAAAAGCAAACTATTCACAAATTTATGCGATGACATTTCTTCGTTTAAAATGAGACTACGACTGTTTATCGGACAGCTGACTGAAGGGACTTTAGAGGCGTTTCCTACTCTGAAGACGATTGTGGTGGACAAGAAATGTGACTTGTTACAGTACAAAGTAAACGTTGAAAGTCTTCTGGATATATTTCAGTCGAGATTTCAAGAGTTCACAATAGCGGATAATAATGTTGCCCTCTTCATAAATCAGTTCGTATTTGCTGATGTCAAGCTCTGTCAATTACAGAAAACCCGTCAGCACGAAGTAATTGATTTGAAATGCAATTCTGCACTGAGATGTAAATTTATGGCGCTGCCTGCTTCACCTTCAGCTGATCATATGATTTCTTTCTGGCGACTATTGCCTGTCGAACAATTTGAACACTTGCGTTCATTAGCCCAGAGATACATTTGTCCTTTTGATTCGACTTACAGACGCAAGCAGTCATTTTCCGCAATGATCGTCATAATAAAAAACAAGCAACGTTCCAGACTCACCGATAGTAACCAGCTGCGCTTATGATTTTGGGCACGACAGATTTGTGTCCAGACATTGATAAACTGGCATCTGAACTTAAGTAACTGGTTATGAAGAACAGTTACAATTGTAAATTAATTACATTAATAGCACTTTTTGAAATTGATTTAAATTTATTGTTAAATGAACTTTTGATTTCAAACCAAAAAAATGACCTCAGTCTAGACACTCCAAAAACGTATATTTATGTAACTGTTCTGACTATAGTATAGCATAGCTGCCGGTCTCCGTGGTGATGGAGTTGCGAACGCGATTCGTAATGCCGCTTACCCGCGTTCGAAACACAGCGGTGACCAATTTGGCAGCAGACGGTGCCGAGCTGGCTTTAACGTGCTGGTATAGGATGCCAGCGTTCAGAAAGCAATGGCAAACTACTGAAAGTAAAAACAT
This sequence comes from Cepaea nemoralis, assembly GCA_014155875.1. Lineage (NCBI taxonomy): Eukaryota > Metazoa > Mollusca > Gastropoda > Stylommatophora > Helicidae > Cepaea > Cepaea nemoralis. The sequence goes on along the minus strand of JACEFZ010000127.1, from coordinate 608,261 downwards.
GCCAAGACATCAACAACGGCAGTAAAATTCTGTTGTTGACTGCAACGTCCTGTAAGGAAAACAGAACTTTAAAAAAAAATAACATAGCTGCTACCCCCGTTTACTTCTTGATATCATGGCCACACACAACAAGATAGAATCTTATATATAAAAGGCGATCTCCGTCTGTCTGTATGTCCGTATGTCCTTTATGCGCTCGCGAACGGCCCATCCGATTGAGATGAAATTTTCTACACGTCTTCCTTTCAGCGCAGCCCACTGTGATATTTTTTTAGTGTGAAATCGGCTGCTTACCCAATATTATTTAATTTTCCATTTTTCATTGTAATTTCTATACAGCGAGGGGACTTAACTCTGTAAAAGTTATTTCAAGGGGCATAACTTTTCTGTATAACTTATAGTCACATTGTTGCATCGTTTTCAAAGATTTATAAACTCTTTGTCTATAGTTATATACCGGCATATGAGTTATAATAAATAATGATACAATCTTTAAGGCATTTTCAAAGTTTTCATAAAAATAATGCATAATGCATAACATTGTAACTCATCTTTTTATGCTTAAAGAATAAATAAATAATAGTTACCTTATCTCTATCAAGTTTGAAGATTTTATATTTCTTTACACTGTCGCCAACTCTAAGAAGACATGGAACAACTTCAGCCATTATTAAATCTACAGGCATATGCGTTATATTCCTCCTCCTCCTCCTCTCCCCTCCTCCACCTCCTACCCTCTTCCTCTTCCCCTCCCCCTCCTCCCTCTCCCTCCTACATCCTCCTCTTCCCTCTTTCTCTCCTCCTCCCTCTTCCTCCTCCTTCCTCCCTCCTCTCTTCCTCTTCCTCCCTCTTCCTCCTCCTGCCTCCTCGCCCTCCTCCCTCCTCCTAATCACTCCTCTTCCTTCCTCCTCCCTTCTCCTCCTCTCTCCTCCTACTCCCTACTCCTCCTCCCTCCTCCTCCTCCTACGTCCTCCCCTCCTCCTCTCCTCCCTCTCTCCTTCTCCTCCCTCTTCCTCCCTCCTCCTCCTTCTCCTCCCTCTTCCTCCCTCCTTATCCTCCCTCCTCCTCCCCCTCCTCATCCCTCTTCCTCCATCTCCTCCTCCCCCCCTCCTCTCCCTTCTCCTCCTCCCTTCTCCTCCTCCCTCCCCCATCCTCTCTCCTCCTCCCTCCTCCTCCTCCCTCCCTCCTCCTCCCCCCCTCCTTCTCCTCCCTCCCCGTTCCTCCCCCCTCCTCCTCCTCTCCTCCTCCTCCTCTCTCCTCCTCCATCTCCCCTCCTCCTCCCTCCTCCTCCTCATTCCCTCCTCCTCCCTCCTCCCCCCTGCGTTCTTCTCCTCCCTCCTTCTCCCTCCTCCTCCTCTCTTTCTCCTTCCTCCTCCCTCTTCCTCCTCCCTCTTCCTCCTCCCTCCTCCCCCTCCTCCCTCCTCCTCCCTCTTCTCCTCCCCTCCTCCTCCCACCTCCTCCTCCCTCCTCCTGCCTCCCCCTCCTCCCTCATCCTCCTCCTTCCTCCTCCTCCCTCTTCCTCCCTCCTACTCCTCCCTCCTCCTCCCTCCTCCACCTCCCTCTTCCTCCTCCCAGCTCCTACTCCTCTTTTTTCTTCTTCTTCTGCTGCTGCTGCCGCTGCTCCATTTACCCAAGTTAATTGTTGGGGAAGATGTAAAGATCTTTCAAGTGTTCTTTCTAATGCTTTTTGTAAGTTGGTCTTCGTTTATCTAAGGTTGTTCTAACTGCAACCAATAAATGATTAGACAGACAGACAGACAGACAGACAGACAGACAGGACAGACAGACAGAAGACAGACAGACAGGACAGACAGACAGACAGACAGACAGACAGCAGACAGACAGACAGACAGACAGACAGACAGACAGACAGACAGACAGACAGCCGGGAACGGGAACTTATATGACTACTTATATGAATTAAATTAGATGCTCCCCATCAGGGGCTGGGCGAAGCCGGGCCGGATCAGACAGACAGACAGACAGATAGACAGACAGACAGACAGACAGACAGATAGTCGGTAACGGGAACGTGAGCTTATATGACTACTTATATGAATTAAATGAGATGCTCCCCACCAAGGACTGGGCGAAGCCGGGCCGGGTCAGCTAGTAATATATATTACTGGCTGACGTCAAGAGAGCAGAGATTCTGTAAAAGGTTGTGACAAGCGAGAAAAATGATGGCAGTAGAAACAGAGAATGCAACATGGGTTGACAAAGTGGAAAGGAAGACGGTAACCTATAGAGCTTAGTCGCAGTGAGAACAAGAGTGTGAAGGTGGTGTCCATATTTCTCAATCATTCAAGCTCAGCAAAACTGAACAGCTGTGAAAATATGGTTTTTGAGTAAAATGTAAAAAGCAACACGGACGAACAGAAAAACAAATGAGACAGTCCTTTAAGAAATAAATGAAAACTGTAAATTCACTACATATATTAGACGTAGATTATCATCATCCAGTAGCTTGCCGGATAGCGTGGGCGATCATGCCTTTCCACAAATTACGCGCTCCGTCGTCATTGATCAATTCGTGTGTTGACTCCCTCCCACACCATAACACAAGACTGTCAAGAATCTTCTCACACTGTCTTCTTCATTCTTTTGTTCCTCAAATCTTTCTGGTTGTCACAACATGTTCCAGTCTTTGTCTTCTCCTAATGTGGCCAAAAAACGATGACTGTCTATTTCTGATGTTTGTGATATGTTGTCCTTGCGACTCAACTTCCCTTAAAACGTCCTGACTGCTGGCTGTCAATTAATGTTCAGCATTCTTCTATAAAACCACATTCCCAAGGCTTCTAGAGATTGTGTCGCCTATTTACTACTTTCCCAGGATTCGCAGCCGTATGGTAAAATGGGTCTATGCAATATGCAAGAACTCTTTTTCTACCTTTCAAAGACAATGCATTATTGCAGAAAACGTTCTTCATTTGATTGAAAGCAGTTTTTGCTTGCCCTATTCTGTTCTTTATCTCAATTATGCATCTTTAATCTGATGTTATCCATGTGCGTAAATATCAGAATTGATGCAATTGCCTCAAAATACCGTCCTTAACTTTAATTACATATTTAGGGGCAATCTGTTTCTTTGATATCACCATGACTTGTGTCTTTCTGTTATTCAAATTAAGGCCCATTCTTTCACGTTCTAAACCATTGTTTTCATGATTTCCTGTAGAACTTTCTGACTTGTTGCTACGTAGATAGTAAAGTATTTTGGCATAATATGAGGAGTGGCAGCTGGCCTAATATGGAAGCTCAGACATCCGGACAGTTAGAGCAATGCTTTGCTGATCCGGCAGTTTCTGCAGCTTTTCTTGTTCCAGATGTGTTGGTGTTGCATTTCCTCTGGGGTAAGCTATGCAGGTCGAGAATAAAAGGGATTATGCTCAATGGACAAAACATGGTCTCAATTCAGCCTAGGCTTTGTGCTATGGAGAGATATGCGGAAGAATATACATTAAATCTTAGTGACCACTGGGAAACTTGATAGGAAAATAGCAAAAGGAAGACAATGTTATAAATACACGGGTGGCTTGGTCACAGATAAGAACACAGCACTAATCTAGGACACTGGTGATCTAATGAGATGACGAACTATGACCGCCCACGGTTATCGGCATAGCACATTATATACAAATAAATATAACAAACAAATACAGCGCCATATACGGGTAATTGAGAATATTCTTAAACAAGGGAACCCGTACAACTATCTCGGAACAGTCATAGCATCTGATGGAAGTTGCCTTGAATAGATTAGAGCAAGAATCGCAATGGCGAAGAGAAATCTGATCAGAGAAATTTGACGTAAGCAGTCACGTTTTTCTGGAGAACTTGGTGATAACTGGCAAGATTGAGGGGAGAAGAACAACGGAAAGGCAGAGAAGTAAATATATTGACTGCTTGGCCATACGTCAAAATCGAGACAAAAACTTCAGAGCTGATCCACAACTCTAGTAATCGTGTATGATGCCGAAACATCATCGCCGACGCTTATCGGCATGTCATATGATGATGATGATGATGATGATGATGATGATGATGATGATGATGATGATGATGATGATGATGATGATGATGATGATGATGATTACGACGACGACGATACCAAAATAATAAATGGAGGAGCATTAAAAGACACTCATTTTCTATGGAAGAATTAAAAATAAGAGAAGAAATTCGACAATACAAAATTAACAAAATCGATACACATAAAACGGACATCGTACAAGAGTTCATATTCTGGCATGCAGTGAAATGTCTAAGTATATACAAAATCGAAGATAGCAATCGTGAAATAAATTTGGTTAAGAAAAATGTTTTCAGTGGAATTCACACAACTCGCGTGAGTACAATGTGAAATAGAAATCGTGGGGCAATGTTCCATAACGTGTCATGGACGTCAGAGTTTGTGATGATCTAATCGAGATCAGGAGAGCAGAACAATCTCACGGTGCTTGTGCGCGTTGTGCTGTTACATGGTGTACACAATGGGTTACTGTACAGAGTGTTTGTAGAAGAAAATCAACATGTCTGTGATATGTAAGAGCGCGCGCGCGTGTGTGTGTGTGCTTGCGTGCGTGCATTATGTTTGTGTGTGTGTGTGTGTATGTGTGTGTGTGTACGTGAATCGAGGTAACGTAGTGGCTAGATATTTGCGTGCAAGCCCGTTGATCTTAGGTTCGAGTCCATATTAGGGTGGAATATTTCTTTAATGAATTGAGCTCCCAGGTTGACCTAGCTCAATATGCGAGGAAGGCAATGTTTTGGGAAGTAAAGGCGTGATACTAACTTTCTTCACCTACTGAATGGCAATTGATCTATGAGTTGATGATCGTCCTTGACGATCACCACAACAATTCGGACATTCCCATCAGTCCTCATGTTCATTAACCAAGGAAGAGTCCCAATACTACTGGCGCCCGTGATTATTTGTCCGTCTGGCCTTCCCCCGGAGTACAGAGTGTCGACCAGATCCTTTGGTCACTCGCTGCCACATCATTGATGGTCTATAAAAATAGGAGTCTAGCACGATATTCTCAGTGCGCCTAAAGGGGTGTAGAAACCTTTTTTTACTTGTGCCACTTTACTTATATGCAAATATGCAATTTTTCAGCCTCGTGTTGTGGCTTCTGTTTCTAACTAATGGGGCTTCAACGAGACCCAGTCTTGTATAGTAAACTCGGGAAAAGCTGGGAAAAGTCTGAAAGGATCAGAATTAGTCGCGTACCTCACTATCAGATCCGATAGATTACCATCTTCACAGTACAGGTCTTTATGATCTCTAGCCTTTTTTGTCTCTAGAACAGATTGCGCAGTCAAACACCCTCTTTCTACAGTTTGTGCCTCGTTGATGTAAACATTTACATGGATGGCTCTGTACTAAGAGGCAAAATAAGTGCCGGTGGGTTCTTGGCGCAGGTTAAAGGACATTGTTTATTGCAGGAGAGCCTGGCATATGATACCAAAATTCTAGTCTGGGAATGTAGGTGGAGGCAGCCTCTGCGGTTTTCCGCTGGCTGGAGGATAAACTGCACACACTTGTCGTGATTGTAACGGACTCACAGAGCATGCTGGGTAGGGTGAAGACAGGGATGCTTCGTCGAATCACGGGCTTCAAGACATGACTGTACCCGTCTCTTCACATTGTCAAATACCTTCTGCAACGTGTCTGTTGTAATTTCTTGAATGGTAATTATGATTGCTTCTTTTAAGTCGTCAAGTGTGTGTACATTTCCCATAGAAAGAAACGTATTCAACAAATTTATAACCTTAATGATATGAGGAGGTTGTTTATCGGAACATCTTGCTATAAATCTTTGAAAAACCATCCGTGTGTATTGACCGCCATTTCGAACACTTGTTCAACAAAACAAAAATTTTTTTAAAAAATTATTTATTCCGTTGATAACACCATTCTGTTTGGAGTTCAAAGAATTACTGCAGCAGACGACGGTCATTAACTGCATATTGTTTCACGATGGGCAGTGGAGCACGTGTTTTGATGACGTCGTGTGATTAATTTTTCAAATTTGTTCTGCATACAAAGTGTAGTGAGACTTTACAGACACCCTGTAGTATCCTACTGCACTGATTCAGATAAGTGCATATCATCCTTACTTAGCTGTACCGAGGACAACCTTGTAGGAGATGGTCAGTAGTTTGTCTGGGTCGTTCACGTGCGCACAGTGATGGAGCAGACAGGTGAAGTCTACGGTGTTCTACGAGTCGCCTATGCCCCGTCCAGTATGAATGGAATAGGAAAAGCAAAAATTGCATTTTATCCTATCAAATGAAGAACATTCTATGAAAAATGTTCTTGTCATTGGAAGTTAGAAAAAGAATTCGTACATGTTGCATAGATCCAGTTTTAACATACGGTTGCGAATACTGGACAATTAGTAAACAGTCCAAAAGCATCCATAAATATCGTTGTTGATGTGTTTGTAAAAACGAATGCTGAAAATTAATTGAACAACCAAAATGAGCAATCTGAATATTTCCGAGGCGCGCGGGGGGGGGGGGGGGGGGGGGGGGGGGGGGGGGTTAAGTCGCAAAGGCAGCATATCACAAGCATCAGAAAGAAGCAATCACAATTTTTGGCAACATTTTGAGAAGACAAATACTGGAAGATGTTGTGACAACCGGAATGATTTGTGGAAAGAGAGATAGATGAAGATAACGTGAGAATATTCTTGACAATCGTGTGTCGTGGCATGAAACTGAGTCTACACTCAAACTCATCCATGCCATCGGACATAGCAATTTTGAGGAGAAGCATGATCGCCCATACTAGCTAGCAAGGCACTGGATGACGATGTCCTGAAGAGAGGAATGGCCATTCGACTCTACCGGTCAAGAGCGTGGTGGTCCTAAACAAAGTAATCTGTTATTGAATTTAAGCAAAGCAGGTATACACAAAAAGGTTTATACAATTCATTGCCCCGCATATTTCGCTGCATCTTGTCAGGTGCGTGGTATAAAGTCATATCACATGAAGTGAAGAGAGGAATGCTATTTTGTGCTGAAACAGATATCAAACGTAGTCTCTGGTACTGTTGGAATGCGGAGCGTTAGTTCTACCCAATGTAACAGTATACATATATGGTGTATTTTTAATGACTGTGCAGTGTTTGAAAATATTGCCGGTCCAAGTTTTGTATGTACCCCTCTGTAAAGTATATGTAACTTAATAGTTAAATACAAAACTTGGACCGGCAATATTTTCAAACACTGCACAGTCATTAAAAATGCGTCCTGTACTATAAAGACTTTCTGTCACGGTAAACGTCGTTGTGTAGCCTCTGTACAAAATTGATGGGTTTGGTAGTTCTCTTTTTTTCCCAGATAATAAGACTTCTTTATCTTCTTGTTCACACTATCTTGCTTTGTGTAGTGTAGTTGTGTCTGCTATTTCATTTCTGGTTAGTTCACACTGGGAGACAACTTTTATATGGTTCATGGAGAGAAGCAGGTGAGCATGTTGGCAATGAGGGATCTGCTTGCCTAGAGGGGTGATGTTAAACCATCTTATTGTGCTTCTGTCCTTTAATCGCCAATGAACCATAAACCATCTACCAAACCGTACCAAGCCGTTTTATCCCACGTGGCACAAAAGGAAACAACTCCACTCAGTGGGATTCTGTAAGATCACCAACAACAACAACCAAAAGTACAACTATACCAACAACAACAATACAACCACCACCAACAACAGTCTCTTTACGCTATCTATACAGTCTACATTCCAGTGTGTTCTAGTTGCATATAGTACCATCTGATGTCTCAACATTACCTACATGCAGTCATCCATAACCATGCCATTCATAATTGTACATATTTTCCCAAAGAGAAATACTATTTACTGTACAGGGTTGTATCCACTCCATGACATGATTTTCTTTACAATGAAAAGAAAAGATTATGGATGGCTGAACCAAATTAGAATCATAATGTTGATTCACGGCACCAACGCATTTAGACACAAAATTGTGCTGATTAGTTGGCTGACAGAATATTTGCTTCTGCGTGTTTTTGAAGCTGGCAATAGTGAGTATGCGAAAGTAATGTCAATTTTAGACAAACAGAGAAGGTATCATTCGTGTCATCATCATCATCATCATCATCATCATCATCATCATCATCATCATCATCATCATCATCATCAACATCAACATCATCATCATCATCATCATCATCATCATCATCATCATCATCATCAACGTCATCATCATCAACGTCATCATCATCATCATCATCATCATCATCATCATCATCATCATCATCATCATCATCATCATCATCATCAACGTCATCATCATCATCATCAACGTCATCGTCATCATCATCATCATCATCATCATCATCATCATCATCATCTTCTTCTTCTTCTTATTTTTTTTTTACTCCACCTCCTCCTCATGAGTATTATTAGTATTGGTATTATTATTCTTAGTGTTAGTGGTAAAAGCAGGAGTTGCAGTAATAATAGTAGTGGCAGCAACATCAGAAGAAGCATCAGTAGATGTCGTAGTAGTAGTAGTAGTAGTAGTAGTAGTAGTAGTAGTAGTAGTAGTAGTAGTAGTTGTAGTAGTAGTAGTAGCAGCAGCAGCAGTAGTAGTATTAGTGTAGTGGTAGTAGTAGTAGTTGTAATAGTTGCAGTAGTCGTAATATTTGTAGTTATAGTTGTAATAGCAGCAGCAGTATCAGAAGTAGCAGCTGCAGCAATAGTAGTGTAGTAGTAGTAGTAGTAGTAGTAGTAGTAGTAGTAGTAGTAGTAGTAGTAGTAGTAGTAGTAGTAGTAGTAGTAGTAACAGCAGCTGCAGTAGTAGTAGTAGTATTAGTGTAGTGGTTAGTAGTAGTAGTTGTAATAGTTGTAGTATGTCATAATATTTGTAGTTTGTAGTTGTAATAGCAGCAGCAATATCAGTAGTATCAGCAGCAGTAATAGTAGTGAAGTAGTAGTAGTAGTAGTAGTAGTAGTAGTAGTAGTAGTAGTAGTAGTAGTAGTAGTAGTAGTAGTAGTAGTAATAGTAGTAGTAGTAGTAGTAGTAGTAGTAGTAGTAGTAGTAGTAGTAGTAGTAGTAGTAGTAGTAGTAGTAGTAGTAGTAGTAGTAGTAGTAGTAGTAGTAGTAGTAGTGTAGTGGTAGTAGTAGTAGTAGTTGTAATAGTTGTAGTAGTCGTAATATTTGTAGTTGTAGTTGTAATAGCAGCAGCAGTAGCAGTAGTAGCAGCAGCAGTAATAGTAGTGAAGTAGTAGTAGTAGTAGTAGTAGTAGTAGTAGTAGTAGTAGTAGTAGTAGTAGTAGTAGTAGTAGTAGTAGTAGTAGTAGTAGTAGTAGTAGTAGTAGTAGTAGTAGTGGTGGTGGTGGTGGTGGTGGTAGTAGTAGTAGTAATAGTAGTAGTAGTAGTAGTAGTATGATTATTAGCAGCGGCAGCAGCAGCAGTAGTAGTAGTAGCTGTAGCAGTAGCAATAGTAGTAGTAGCAGTAGCAGTAGCAGTAGCAGTAGTAGTAGTAGTAGCAGTAGTAGTAATAGTAGTAGTAGTAGTATTAGTAGTAGTAGTAGTAGTAGTAGTAGTAGTAGTAGTAGTAGTAGTAGTAGTAGTAGTAGTAGTAGTAGTAGTAGTAGTAGTAGTAGTAGTAGTAGTTGTAATAGTTGTAGTGGTCGTAATATTTGTAGTTGTAGTTGTAATAGCAGCAGCAGTATCAGTAGTAGCAGCAGCAGCAGCAGTAGTAGTAGTAGTAGTAGTAGTAGTAGTAGTAGTAGTAGTAGTAGTAGTAGTAGTAGTAGTAGTAGTAGTAGTAGTAGTAGTGGTGGTGGTGGTGGTAGTAGTAGTAGTAGTAGTAGTAGTAGTAGTAGTAGTAGTAGTAGTAGTAGTAGTAGTAGTAGTGGTGGTGGTGGTAATAGTAGGAGTAGTAGTAGTAGTAGTAGTAGTATTAGTAGTAGTAGTAGTAGTAGCAGCAGCAGCAGCAGTAGTAGTAGTAGTAGTAGTAGTAGTAGTAGTAGTAGTAGTAGTAGTAGTAGTAGTGGTAGTAGTAGTAGTAGTAGTAGTAGTAGTAGTAGTAGTAGTAGTAGTAGTAGTAGTAGTAGTAGTAGTAGTAGTAGTAGTAGTAGTAGTAGTAGTAGTAGTAGTAGTAGTAGTAGTTAGAACTGTGTTCTGGAGTGTGTCTGTCGAGATACAGCGACAAATGTCAGGCAATAAATTGTGCAATATATTATTTGTATCTTCTTTGTTCAACGGGAAAACATTTATCTGAATAATATAAGGTTAAAAAGGTAGTTGCATATTCTTTACAGGACGTAGTAGTCAACCCCGGTGGTTTTTGTCTGTTCGTGATTCTTGGGAAAGTTTACGTTCAATAATTTGCCATTGTTTTCTGAATATAAGGTAAACTGGTGATAAAGTATTGGTTGCAGACAATGAAGAGAATATGCAGCAATCAATATATGCTGTTAATCCACGTAAAATGGGAAAATTCTTAAGCAGGTGAACGGTATAAGTGTTAGAACCAGTCATATCATCGGATGGTGTCCTGTTGCGATTATAACAAGAATTATTTGGTAAAGGTAGCCTTTTGCTAGATGGAAAACACACTCACCAATAAGAAGCTGTCATTTGCAGTCAGAGAAAGCGTTTAAGCGCTGTTTAAAGCCTAGAGGATCGCCTTCACTGCACCGGGTTTTATCCCATGTCATCGGTCTCTTTCAACAGAGTGACCTCTCGAAGGCGTGGCACGGAGCACGAGATTCGCAGTTCTAGCAACAAGCCTCGAGAATCTCGCAGGAAACTGCACTCGTGAACCGAATGAGGGAATCCGGAAACAACTTGCAACCTTCAGAGCCGAGGCAAACGGCTTAACCAGTTAGCCACGGAGAGCCACGGAGCAATATTGAAGTGTTATATGAAATATATACTGGCATGTTTCAAGTTGTTATCATATTTAGTTATTTTTCTACAGCCATTTGTGACTTACATATTAACTTATCCTCGTATTATGATTTGTCCATCTTTTTTTTTTTTTTAAGCAGCCTGTTGTTTTACGTGTTCTTTTATTAGTATTTGTGCATTTTTTCTTGTGGTATTTTTTACGAATAAGTCGTATGTCATGCAAAGAAAAACAATCAAATACAGAGGTTCTAGAAAAACTTGGAATGAAAAGAGAGTTGATAAAAGAAATTTAAAAAAGCTAGTGAACTATCTCGACCACGTTGAAATGCATAACATTATTATAAAAACCAAACGGGAGGGTAAAGTTGAAGGCAAGCCAGCAAGAGGTAGACAATGATAAAAGTGGGAATATAACATCAAAAGATGGACAAACAGCAATCTGACAGATTGTACAATCAAGGTGAGAGACAGACAATGTTGCAGATCTATTGAAGTCAACTTTCATTGTGGAGACGGCACCTGATTGATTGATTAGCCACATGACATGGTCAAGCGAAGAACAGTGTGGAACTAATACAGATGATCTCGTGAGATGGCGAAGCATGACGGCCCATTCTTACCCGCACGGCACATGATGATGATGATCCTTAGTATATAGGTTCTTATTATATGGTATCCTCATTAAATGCCCTGGCGACTTACTAGGATGATCATATTTCTCAACAATTTGCAATCTCGAACAGCATGTATCATGTGCTGTCATATTTACTTATACACGCTGTTTTATCAATTGATAAAGTATTTATCGTTTCTGAATGTTAACAAACACACGTTGTGTGTTTGTCTTTCCTGTCTTATATAGTGACGAAATGTCTGCTTTTCATGAAATCCCCATTCGAGATGATTGAGTATGATTGCATTACGTGATATATACCGTTTGCGTCAACATAATCTGGCTTAAAATTGTTTCTAGAAATGTTTACAAAGATGGAAACATTGCTAGAAGGCAGTAGCAATATCGCTTGTTGAATTCTGCAGTGTGAAGTATATTAACTGATTCAGCGCCGAAGAAACAGTAGGTTTGGACTAGACATGATACAAAATCAAATGAACAAGAATTATAATGTGACGTTCCATTCGCTGAGCATTGAAGTTGTGGAAGATACACGAAACAGAACATATAACATGATGACCCTAGTATGGTGATGCATCGTCCTCCTGGTCAAATAAGATGTCACATTTGGCGATATATTATCCTTCGGCGTTGAATCATTTAACGGTTGAATATCTAATGGTTGCATTGACTAAAAGCACCGGGCTCTATTATATAAGACTCTGTCTTCTTTCCGCGGCGCGACAGGCCGAAAGTGTCAGACAGATCACGATAGCTCCAGGCATCATCCCCGGCGGTATTGGGGACACACTTAACTCTTGAACCCAATGTGGGATCCGAGAACGAACTCAGGACTTCCGTAGAGCACGGCAGTGTGTGTAACCACTTGGCCACTAGGACACTGTGATTTGTGTGCAAATTATCTCCATGCATGAATATTGGTCACGTACAAGTAAGTAACGGATAATTATTATTTACGTCTTATGTGGTGTTTGGTATGTGGTGCTGGTCGCTTATTTGTATATCGGCACTTTATGGGTGATGTGGTTAATATCAGCCGTCATCTTTACTTCCCCAAAACTTGGTGATATCCATCTGCCATCTCCATCTGTGTCTTTGGGGCTCTAGCTTTCTGTGTGGCGATGTTCCGAATCTTACGCAGAAGTAGGATTTGTGTTGCATTTTCCTTCTCTTTCATTTCAAACAAGTCGATGCACTTTGATAACATTGTTTCTGGTTCTGAGTGGCTAGTTGAAGGATTTTGGCTAAGAAATGATCCTTCATAAACATCAATTTCTTCTTCTTCAATGGTAGTCACACATGAAACAATTTCATCATCGTTCAAAATTTCAAATCCTCCATCTATTTTGTCACATTCCAACCAATCTGTTACTTCTTCTGGCGTAATGTTTTCACTGTTTAGTCCTACATTCTTGCACAGCTGCACAATTTCGTCAACACTAATAGTCTCAGTTCCTTCAGTTTCTTCAATAGGTTCAAGCAAGAGCTTATTCCACCCATTCTTTAGGTTAGACGCTGTAAGGTCAGCCCAGGCAGTGGCGACATTGAAAATAGCGTCCTTCATGTGCGTGTGTGTGTCCTTCTTTTTTTTTTTTTTTAAAGAGGATGACGGATAACAGAAACTGACGGTTAAACAAGTGATAGTTAATCGAAGTTTACTGTTGTTGTTTTAGTCATGTTTCATTTTTCAGTTACATGCAGTGTTAACTAATTCAGTGCCGATAGATAATATATCGCTAAATGTGATCTTCCATTTCGACAGAAGGACGATTTATCGCTGTACCCTGGTCATTATGTTATTTGTTTTGCTTCGAGGTAACTTCGGCAATTACAATTCTCAGTAAATGGTAATTTACATTGTAATGTTTATTCATGTGATTGTCTTCCATTTTTGGTCAAAACCTACTTTTTGTTTGCCATTGAATCAGCTAGTTATGTAACGTTAAAGTTAGATTCATATTCTTTGCAGAACGTCGCAGTCAAACCAAGCATTTTAGTCTGTGATTTCTTGGCAAGTGTAGTTTGCTATAGTTTTTTGAACGACTGACACTCATACTCACACCCCAAATCGCCTGCAGCTGTGTTTCGAACTAGGAATGTCGAATTGCTTACGTAAACCCATCGCCACAGAGCTTGCTGTTAGAACTAAATATTCTAAATATGGTGCTAACATATTCATAGATCTATAATTTAATTACTTTTATAGGCCATTTCTTTTCAATTACTTACAAGACAACCCGGCGGCATAAAACCGGATTGGTCATCAGAAAATCTGGATATTCCCAGCACGCTTTGTGTTTAGCCGTAATATTTAACCAATCGCAGGACGATTGTGGGAAACACAAGCCTAGAAACTAATGCAATTGTATGCGATGTTCATTTTTCGCCAGCCAGTTAGAGATTACAGAAGATCGCCGCTTCACTGACCTCACAATCGGGGCCCTGCAGACAGATAATCGAAGCTGTTATGAACACAAAGTCTAGGCACGTTTAGAACGTGACCTTATCTGGCTGACCAGGATTCTGTTTTTCTGGAATAATTCCTGCGTTCATCTTTCCAGACGTCGGCAGGTTAAAGTTGCTTACAGCCAGCCGATTCATGGAAAGATGATTGTGTTTTTATGGGAAGTTACCGACTATTATTTTTTACCGATAAATTAAGTAAACAGTAATAACTAAATGCACGTGCATGTAAGTAGCAGATAGGCAGAAACACAGACAAACAGGCAGATAAATAGACAGACAAATAAACAGACATATAAAAAGACAGATAGGTGGTCAAGCAGGCATAAACACAAAATGAACGAACGAATTTTATTTTCAAAGTGTTACAAATTGTGCACATAGGCCCGTCTTACTATCGGCCCTTCCAACCACTCATCTTTCGTACAACAATTATGTATTGTGCATGTTACATTCACATAAAACAATAACATTGTCAAATGAATATTGTGGACATAAACAATAAACAATGCATATTAGTATGCTTTGTATATATATATATATATATATATATATATATATATATATATATATATATATATATATATATATATATATATATATATATATATATATATATGAGAAATGCTCAAAGCAGCAGATGAGAACACCTTACAACGTTTGTTACAGCTGATCAATGAAATCTGGCAAAACGAATCCCCACCACAACAGTGGAAAGATGGTGTAATTTTCAAACTGCCTAAGAAGGGCGATATGTCTGATTGCAATAATCACTCAATAATGGTATCACTCTATTATCAGTACCAGGAAAACTTTTTTGTAGCATGTTACTTGAGAGATTGAAAAAGGCGATAGATGAAAGGCTCAGAGAAGAACAAGCAGGCTTCAGACCACAACGGTCATGCATAGACCACATTTTCACCCTCAGAATAATCATTGAAGACTCCGTAGAATTCCAGTCGAAATCAATCACCAACTTTGTCGACTTTCAAAACACCTTCGACAGCATCCACCGTCCTTCACTTTGGAATCTACTTAACATCTATGGTTTTCCTACCAAATATACCAACGTCATAAAATCTTTCTACAAAGAGACACGTTGCTGCGTAAGAACAGAAACAGGCAACTCTGACTGGTTCTCAGTCGAAACAGCAGTGAAACAGGGTTGTGTCTTATCACCGATGTTTTTTGGAATAGCTATCGATTGGGTCATGCGCAAATGCACAAACAACACAAATATGGGTATCCATTGGGTTGACAAATTTCTAGAAGACCTGGACTTTGCCGACGACATAGTGCTTTTGAGTTCAACACACCCGGATGCCCAAGAGAAAATAAATCACCTCCAAAATGTTTCAGGGCAAATTGGTCTCCAAATTAACACCACAAAAACAAAGATTATTGATCTTACCAACAGTTCAGATGACACCAAATTGAACAGCCATGTTCTTGAAAAAGTCAACAGCTTCACATACCTAGGAAGCAAAATGACATCTACAGGGGACTCAACACCAGAAATGCCATCTAGAATCGCACTGGCATCTAGTGCCTTCAATAAACTGTCAAACATCTGGAAGTCAAAGACACTCAGCAAACACACAAAACTTAAAATCTCCAACTCTTGTGTGATTCCAGTGTTAACGTATGGATGTGAAAGTTGGAAATCAACGGTAGCTTTAGATAAAAAAAATTAGACAATTTTGAGAACAAATGTCTTAGAAGACTTCTAAACATCCACTGGACAGACTTCAGAACCAATTCACAAATACGACAAGAGACTAAGCAAGATTCAGTATCCAATTTCATAAGAAGACGCCGTTGGAACTACATCGGCCATGTACACAGAATGGACAAGACAAGACTCCCCTCCCAAGCCCTCATATGGTCACCGGTAGGGAAAAGAAAACGGGGAAGGCCAAGAGAGACCCTGCGTAGAACCATCATTAGAGAAGGCTCATTCAATGGCCAAGTAAATATCCAAGATCTACAGCAGGTAGCAGCGACCCGCCAGGCATGGAGAGACAGGACTTCTGCCCTATGCGCCGCCTTAGGCTCAAGAGGAAAGACTAATATCATGTGCCATGCCGGAAAGCGTGTGCGGTCATGACTCTCCATTTCACTCATATGAACACATTGTTTGGGTGGGCAAATGTAACAAATATCATGGTCCCTAATTTATGGATTTCCATTTGACGCATGTGGAGTTCGTTTATTTTGTCTGTGTCTCTAGTTGTGCATCCACTCTTTCTTCTTTTCACATACATGAATGGTTTTGCCCCGTACAGCAAAAATTTCTCATTTAATTGTCCAAATATAAAAGTATAATAAAGGTCACTGGTACACAACTTACGCGCAATGGGCATGTGGTGTTAAACCCGTAGTTCTTTAGACCATTCAGCCCTCGGTGTATGAAGTGGTTAGTTCAGCGACGGCCGCCTTTACTGTCCAAGACATTTCCTGCTACCTATTATAGGCTGAGTCGACCTGGGGTGAGGTGGCAAACGTCAATCTTCCAAATCAGCTCCTATGTGGATTCGGAACCATGGCCGCCAGACCGGCAGGCGAGATTCTAGCTATTATTCTTCAGAGGTTTATAAAGTCCAGCTATATGAAATCGTGCCAAATTGAGATTTAAAGTTTGACCGTGTATAGCAGAAAGACCTGGCCATCACCCGGAAACAAAGGGATAAAACTAAGACAAAGGAGATCTGATAGTCCTTTTTGTTTTGTTGTCTTCGACCCATTTGCAGATGACTACTAAGATCAACATTGAAGAGTTTTATCTCCAGTATCAAATACTGCGTTCAGCATTCTGATGAATTTGACTATTCCATATTCTTCTAAACAGGGTAATTAAAAGCTGCATGTATCCTACGCAACAAGTCACTATCATTGAATGTAAGAGAGTGCTAAAGTGCAATATAAACCTGTATTACTGTTTGGCAGTGAATCTTGGAATGTGAATGGGGGGGGGGGGGGGGGGGGGGGGGGGGAATTAAGAAGAATATGGATGCAACAGAGTTGTGGTTTCTGAGTCGAATGTTGCGAATTTCTTGGACTGCCAAAGTAACTAACAACGATTGCCTGAAAAAGGCTAATGACACTAGAACATTATATACAACAATAAGAAAGAGACAAACAGTTTTCTTTGGTCATGTGATGAGAAGAGGCGAATCAGATAACATCGTGACAACTGTAAAGATCAAGGAGAAGAGAGGTAGAAGCAGACCAAGAGAAATGATGCTGGATGGATTGAGACAGTGGCATGGAGGAATATCATCAACAGAGTTGATCCAGAACACCACAGACCGAGATCTGTGGAGAGACATGAACGCCGACGCCAGCTGACAGGGCACTTCACGTTGATATATGGTACCAAAATGACTACCATCACTTCTGCACGACCTGCTGGCACTGTTGGAATTACACTTAGTCTGTACGCCGCTATCAACCCCAGTAATCTCTGAGTTGTTAATATCACCAATGTTTCTCCTTCCTTCCTTTAATTTACACTTAACGGGAAGTTTGTGAATTCCGTTCTACATATTCTCGCAATATCAGCGCCTATGTACATCATATTACAGTCAAAGTATCATTTATTTCTTCACTTTACACAATAGTGTGCGTGTGTGTGTGTGTGTATATATATATATATATACTCTGTAGTATACACCTGACGAGATGCAGGGAGATATGCCAAGTGCGAAATCGTGCAATACTGTATTTACGGCATTTGTGATTAAATTCACAAAGGTAGTAGTAGTAGTAGTAGTAGTAGTAGTAGTAGTAGTAGTAGTAGTAGTAGTAGTAGTAGTAGTAATAGTAGTAGTAGTAGTAGTAGTAGTAGTAGTAGTAGTTGTTGTAGTTGCAGTAGTAGTAGTAGTAGTGGTAGTGGTAGTGATAGTAGTGGTAGTGGTAGTAGTAGTGGTAGTAGTAGTAATAGTAGTAGTAGTAGTAGTAGTAGTAGTGGTGGTGGTGGTGGTGGTGGTGGTGGTGGTGGTGGTAGTAGTAGTAGTAGTAGTAGTAGTAGTAGTAGTAGTAGTAGTAGTAGTAGTAGTAGTAGTAGTAGGAGGAGGAGGAGGAGGAGGAGGAGGAGGCCTCTTTCAGTCCTGAAGGACTATAGGGTTGTGCCGCTTGGGAGGTACCTGGCATCACCGCTGGTGACTATAGTCCAATGCGAGAGTGACAATCCCTGTCACAGTTTCCGCATCTGCTTTCACAAAGGTAAAAGTGTTTTTAATCTGTTATCTGCCTGGTTCTGCCACTTTCAGGTCTAACTTCTACACTTACCACCAGGTGGTCTGTACAAGGCTTGGCTAATTAAAATTATGTTGATCTCCAGCTCCTTCAGAAGGCCATCACGTCCACGTCACAAGGACAACAGATTTGTTATCCACTGTCATTGGACAGACTTGCCCAAGTCTACATTCTGGAGAGGACGGACCTGCTTCATCTGTTCACCGACACAACACGGGAAGTGGTAGTTTCCCGTTATTAGTTAAATGGCTCCTTTGTCTACAGGATAGAAGAACATGCAGAAAAGAAAGTTTGCCTCCAGATTTGCTCGTGGTCAGATATTACTGAAAGAACATGTTGTTGTTGTTGTTGTCGTTGTTGTTGTTGTTGTTGGTTGTTGTTGTTGTTGTTATTGTTGTTGTTGTTGTTGTTTATATTATTATTATTTATTCATTCATTTAGTAGTATGTCTTCTGCAGATTCTCGCTACCGTAAAAACCGTCCGGAAAACTGTTCGATCATAAGCAAGATATCAAACGTCCGATACACGCATTTGGAGATCATCTGCCATATCCTGCACCCATCTTCTCTTTGGCCTTCCTCTTCCTCTATTCCGGGGATATCTCCCTCCAATATTGTTCTATCCAAACTTTCATGGCGTTTCAAATGACCAACATATTTCAAGTTTCTTTGTTTTATCGTCTTTAATAACCAACCTTCTTCAATATTCAGTTCTTGGCGTATGGATTCATTTGTTCTTTTCTGTTTCCAAAATATTCGTAGAACCCGTCTATCCACGACTCTGGTGATCGAGTGACATGGCAGTACATGACCACCCACGCTTATCGGCATGGCACATGATGGATGGATGGTCTATTATATTTATATTCAAATCATTTATTCGCTGTCCAGCTTGTTTAGTAAGTGCCCAGGTCTCACTGGCGTATGTTGCAATGGGAAAGATGCATGTTCTTTAACATCTAACTTTTGTAGTTCTACCTGTCCCACTCCACAGTTTGTTCTTGTTTTATTATTATTAGTATTATTATTATCTTTATTATTATTACCCCTATTATTATTGTTTTAATAGTAATTATTATTATTATTATCATTATCATTATTATTACCATTGTTACCATTAGTATTATTACGATTAGTAGTAGTAGCATTATTATTAATGGCGTTTGTGGCTTAGGGGTAATGAACGCAGTTTCACAATCCCGACATACAGGACTCGAAGTCAGGCGCGTGGATTTTGGAGCTTATCGCTTTACATTTATTTTCACAATGACATGGACGTCGGCTATTTAGAAGGCAATGGCAAACTACTGAACGCAAAAGTGTCTAGAAAATTACAGTCCTTAAATGCTAGGAATGGCTGCGACGTCCTGTAAATAACATGCAGTTAACTTGTGTATTATTATTATTATTATTATAATTATTATTTGCGCTAGCTCGCTTTGAACTCAAGCGTAGTCTTATAGTTGTGATGGACTGAATTTTGCGTGTGGATTAGCTTTCCCTATTAACAGTGTCCCTCGTCAACAGGTGAACCCACTCCGACTTCAAAGGTATTTGTAATTTACGTCCCCAAGTCAAGGACGACAGTTCAACATTTTAGTCCAGCTGTCCAGTGTAGGGGTTGAGTCCCTAACCTCGGCATCAGCACAACAGATCTTTAAGAACACGCGTTCTTACCCATTCGACCATGCTGATTATTTTTATCATCATCATCATCATCATCATCATCATCATCATCATTATTATTATTATTATTATTATTGCATGACAGGGCTCAGTCAGATATGACTGACCCGTATCACAGTAAACGGTACTACATGCTTTCTGTTATCGCCGAAGCTTCCGCGGCGCTCACCAAATCAAACACCCCACATTATGCCAATAGCTTCTGGCGGAGGAGCACAAGTGGGAGGGTACAAGCCTTACCATAGTGCCCAGACCCTAAGCCTTGGTCGGCAACTGGTCTAGGATCTACGCTCTAGTAGGCGCACAATTATAGTTTTGTTTTGCTGATCCGTCAGCTCCCGCAGCTTGTGTCATTCCAGATGTATTGCTGTTACCTTTCCTCTGGAGCAGAGGTTCCCAAACCACGGCCAGCGGGCCACTTGTGGCCCGCCAGCTGTCAGAAATTGGTCACTCGGACCTCCCAGACAGCGTGCGATAATTTACTCTGTTTGTGGTTGTTATGCTCAGATATTATCGATGTTCAGTTCGCAACGAAACGTTATGAAGTTCCAATATCCAAGCCTTGTCGACGAGAGTGCGCAAGGCGCCATGTTGTCGTCTGTTACAGCTGTTTAGCAGAGTCGGTAGTATTGTGTTGAAATTGGATTTGTTGAAATAACAATTTACCGTTAAAGCTTATAAACATAAGTGTGGAAAATCTCAAATCAAACAATGGTAAAAAGCGAAAATGTGAAGACATTGCTTGTCGTGAATTCAACAAGGACTGGATGGAGAAATGTATGTTTTATACCTTGCCGTAGTAGTAAACCAGTTTGCTTACTCTGCGAATTTTGTGTTTCTGTAACCCAAAAACAATTTACTCTGGAACGACACTTTACGACCACATATTCAGACATAAATGCTCAATATCCAATCAATTCGGAGTTAAGGAAAGATTTCATTGCTAAAGAAGAAATTGTCCTGACCAGGCAGCAGTCATTTTTCATCAAGGCTAACGAACAGAGCAAGAGTGCCGTTGTTGCGTTGTACGAATTCGCTCTTCTGTTGGCTCGCAAAAAGAAGCCCTTCACCGACGTAGAAGAAATAATCAAGCCTCCCTTAAAATTTCTGCTGGAATTTTTGGCGATAAAAAGTGTGAAACAAAATTTGATCAGATTCCTTTGTCTAATAATACGAGGGTAAGTTATTAAGTAAGTCACAAATGGATGTACAAAAATAACCACACATGAAACAACTTGAAACCAGTGTATGTTTATACATACATTGTCCCTTTATTTCTCAATATAATTTCCACCAACATGTATGCACTTATCACATCGTTTTATCAGTTCTCCCAAACTGGCTGCGTAGAACTGCGTGCTTTGTTTTCATTTACCGGCCATCCCACAGAACTGTGTGACTTACTTATTGACTCGCCTTCGAAACGGTTTCTACCCAGCTAAGCACCACTTTACGGGACAAAAATTTGTCAGCATAAACACTGACAACCCACCTTGGCGGGAGACATTTCGCGAATGACGCCGAAGTTGGAAAACAAAGCACGCTGTTCTATGCAGCCAGTTTGGAAGGACTGATAAAACGTTGGGATAAATGCATCAAGGTTGGTGGAAATTATGTTGAGAAATAAAGGGACAATGTCTGTATAAAAATAAACTGGTTTCTAGTTGTTATCATATTTGGTTATTTTTCTACAGCCATTTGTGACTTACTTATTAACGTACCCTCGTACTATAGCCAGGCGAGTTGAAGAATTAGCCAACGGTGTTCATAGTCAAGTAGCAGCACATTTCAAAAATTTTTAATATTTTTCATTGGCAATGGATGAATCCACTGACATTTCTGACACAGCTCAGGTCGCAGTTTTTGTTCGAGCAATAAACGATAATTTTTAAGTCATTGAAGAACTTCTAGGACTTGAATCGGTGCATGCAACTACCAAAGGGACTGATCTGTTTGAAATTCTGAAGTTGTGTGTAGAGAAAATCAACACTGAATTGACCAAATTGGACAGTGTATGCACCGACGGTGCTCCGGCTTTGACGGGTAACGTGTCTGGATGTCTAACATTATTGGAACAGTTTCTTGGCCGCACTATATTAAAATATCATTGTATCACTCACCAAGAAGCTTTGTGCGGAAAGACATTAAATCTAAAACATGTCATGGATGTTGTTCTGAGACGTGTGAACAAAATTCGAAGTAAGGGGCTGAATAGTCGTGAGTTCAGACAGTTTCTATCAGACCTGAACGAGGAATACGGTAAGCTACTGTTACACTGTTATGTCAGATGGCTATCTAAAGAGAAATAATGTCACTTTTCTGAGCACTAAAAAATAGTGTCTATCTGTTTCTGTCTGAAATAAAAGGATTGCCTACTGAACGGGAATGGCTGCTGAACGATGACTGGCTTAATGACCTGGCATTTTTGGTGGACATCACGTCTAAATTAAACTTTTTAAATGCGAGGATCCAGGGACAAAAACAAACTATTCACAAATTTATGCGATGACATTTCTTTACTTACAATGAGACTACGACTGTTTATCGGACAGCTGACTGAAGGGATTTTAGAGGCGTTTCCTACTCTGAAGAAGCTTGTGGTGGAAAAGAAATGTGACTTGTTACAGTACAAAGTAATAGTTTAAAGTCTTCTGGATATATTTCAGTCGAGATGTCAAGAGTTCACAACAGAGGAGAATAATGCTGCCCTCTTCATAAATCCGTTCGTATTTTTTTATGCCAAGCTCTGTCAATTACAGAAAAACCTTCAGTACGAAGTTGCTTGCTTGCTTGTTTGTGTTCGTTGGCTTGAGCTCCAACGCGAAGTCCTGTATGTCGGATGAAGGCATCCTGTTGTCCAACATCAGTGTGATGTCATACAGGACCTTAGGTTTGCGTGAGTATCCGTTGTCCCATGTCTGGCTTATTGGTGTGCAGACTGGTGGTTCCTCGCCATACAGGCAGACACTCTCCGACTTCGGAGGAATCGGCGATCCTACTGACTTTAGCCAGGACTCCGAAGGGACCTGTTGCCCAGGACGCTCGACGAGGACGCGTCAATAGACCTTGGCCAGTATATAATCCGGCCCTCGTGCCTTGGAAACACCTCTGCGTCCCAGTACGAAGTAATTGATTTGAAATGCAATTCTTCACTGAGATGTAAATTTCTGGAGCTGTCTACTTCACCTTCAGCTGAACATATGATTTCATTATGGCGACTATTGCCTGTCGAACAATTTGAACCTTGAATTTGTGGTTTTGGTTCTGACATAAGCCTGGGTCATTGACACTGAGGTGAGTGACCGGGCATGAGGAAGAATGGAGATGAGAGTGGGAGACAGTAAAGTGACTGACCTGGCTATGAGAAAATAGCCAGTCCTGAGAAATAAAATAGTGAGGGTAGAGGAAAAAACCCCTAGGGCGGATGGGGAGAGAGATAGTGTATTTGTGTGTGAAGTCAAGGGACTTCAGGAGAGTGAGTTTGAGATACCGAAGGAGTCGATAGTCCACGGACAACGGGGTTGTGTTGTTCTCCGAGCTGTGAAGACAGGCCTGAACCAGAGTGAGTTCTATAGGGAGTGAGGGCCTCAACCCAGAGTGGGTTGCATAGTTGAGCAGTGGCTCCGACCCAATGTGTGGGTTGTATTGTAGGAGATCCAGCCGTGGATAGTAGTTGGACTAAATGTCTTGTGAATTTGAGATATGAAGCAGGCTTGAGAAGGCATTGATGTGTGCTGGTTAAATTGTGAGGAGGATATTATATTCTATGGATTACATTATTTCTGGATGTATAAACATGTTCCGTTTGTCCGTCTTATTTCTGGAATAAATGATTATGTGCGCCAACTCAATCTTGTTTCATGACTGGTGAATGTGCACTTCTGGGGTGAGTTGGATTAAGAGACAGTTAGATATCTCAATTGACACACCATGAACATCGTTACCTAGACAACGACCATCACACGACAATATCAAGCAAAGATCATCAAGAACATTGATAGTATCATCAAGAACGACGTGTGACATTCTGGGATCTCCTCCGGTCAAGGACGACGGGATATATTGATCATCTGAGAGCGCGTCCGATCAAGAACAATATAGACATTGTTGTCATTATGAGATTATTTGTGAACTCTTCGCTGAGAGAGGAGTTATTATCGGTGACTTCGTTCCATCAATTTAGACAGTACTGCGTCAAGAGATTAACAGCAACTCTTTTGGGTGTGTAAGACGCCACATCGAAGAAAAAACTGTCAGCGCGCGGGGAGGGTACGCGGCGGAAATCACAATCTAGCAGACAGTTCAAGTGAAGTTCACGACAGGTAAATTAACGGTGGACAGCACGCGCAAACAGACGAGGCTGGGCGCCAGGAGAATTAACGCAGCACAAATCAACTGGGAGAGTCGATTACAGTGACGGGGGGTGGTCACTAGGCACAAACACCGAGCACAGAGAAAAGTCTGCGCGGCGAGACGGGCTAGATATCTGCTGTCGGTGATAAAGACAGGACAGGATTGAACCAAAGATTTAAGACAGCGAGCAATTTCGTCGCAACATACTGTGCGTGGTGAGAATTTGGTGTGTGTGTGTGTGAACGAACACACTGTGTTGTTGCAAGTTGACTGGTCAAGATTTGTCGACGCAGTTAATAGGCCGGGTTGAGAGAGGGTCAGCGCTGTTTACGAGGGCAGTGCACAGTACAGGTGAAGTACTGAGGACAGTGAACTCTCGGGAAGGAGAGTTATCATGGATGTGTAGGATACACAGAATTGACATTTGCGGATTCACCGGGAGGGGTGACAAAAGTGGGTGGAAACAGTGCCCCTACCGCCAGAGTTGGGGCGGGTTAGTGGTGTAAAGTGTATTTTCCACTGAAAGTGATAAAGAGAAAGAAGGTGGACCTTAGGAGGCAAGGCTGTTTAACAGTAAGCAGTTACTGAGAAAATTTCCACGGAGTTAAAAGAGCAGCCGTGTCGGGGCTGAGAGGTTGGGTGGAAAGTGTTTTTTGTATGACGGAAAAGTGTCCGGTCATTTTACAGACAGTCAGTGTGGATTATTGTGACAAAGAAGACCGAGGTACTGACTTGAGGTGTCCGGCAAGGTCAAGGTTGGGGACAGTGGAAAGTTACTGGGATTTTCCACAGGAGATCTGTATAAACAACGTGTTTATGAACGAAAACCAGACTTTATGTGTCGTCTTTGTTGAACTGTTCTACTACTGTCATCATTATTCTGTTATGAGCGAACAATTTTAACGTGTCATCACCGCACACAAAGAGTTGCCAAAAAGAACTGACGGTACAGGGTTATAGCACTGGGCATTTGCGGCCAATTTTTCCTTTGAACTTTGTCTTTCATCGGCAATCCAGAACATTTTGGGATAATTACCATCATCTTCAATTCGTATGACAATCGAAAGAACACTTTGGATAATTATTATTACCGTCAACGTTTCCGACAGTTGGAACTCGTGATCACAACGCGAAATGAAGTAACCACTGAAGTCGCTTTGAAATCTAGCGTCGTAAACATTTCGGAGAATTTAACACAGACATTTCCAGCATATTGTGAAAAACTATTAACAGCAAAATAAGAACTTTTGGCGACGGATTAATAGGCACATATTTGTCGGCCAACCAGTTACACATTATTTTTTTTGCTCCCATCGTCATATTTATTGTTGTCGGGTGTTACGCAATTATTTGTATGTGGTCCAGTGTTTGTCAAGAGTAGGGGATTTTTGTGTTGTTTCTCGAAGGCCGGGAGACAGGGCGAAAAGTTACTTTCTGAGGTGCACCATATATAATGTCTGGGAAGAAAATCGAAAGGTCGGTTTATTTGGTTCTGCAGGGACGGTCCTGAATTATATAACGTGCCAGTTTGTGTTTGACGTCAGATTTCTGTATAATTTTATGCTATAATTTTTTTTTCTTCTCTTTCTTCTTTTCGTTATATTTACATATGATATTTGTTGTGGTTGGATATATGTTATTATTGTGATCTTTCGTAATTTCTGCTGTCTAGTGGTCTTTGTCAGTTTATATATTACGCGCACTGTGGGTGTCCCTACACAAGCTTGTGGTTGTTACTGTGGTTTATTTCTGTGTGATCACCGTCTCCGTGTACTTGGCTTGTGAGTCTAACGTTTTTATAGACAACATTTAGTGTTATCATTCATTCGTTTTGTATATGTATTTATATGTATGTTTAACAATATTTCCAGAAATGTTATACAACTATTGGTCATAGATATATAGATATAAGGGAGTATATGTGATACTTCCCCCTCACTACCTAGTGCTTATAGAGTGACTGGGTGAGTACAGGGTGATATTTTAGCACTACGAATTTATGTACACAGGGAGTGGTAGTGTACGTATTGAAGGCACACAAAGGACTAGTAGCAGAGTCTTTACATTTATAGTAGGCTGATTCACAGCAACGTGTCCACAAGTACAAGATGCCTACTTTAATGGAATATATTGAAGCAGGAGAACGAATAGGCCTGAAAGGTAAAGAGTTACAGGAGTTTGCAGAAGCAAAATTGAAAGAAGTTCAGTACTGGGAAAGAGAGGAGAGGCATAATGAACGTGAGGCAAAACGCTTACAGGAAGAGAAAGAGACACAAGTAAAACTAGCTGAAATGGAAAACAAACGTCTACAGGAAGTAAAGTTAGCTGAAATGGAAATTGAGAAAGAGAAGATCAAGTGTCAGATGCAAACTGAAATCGAGTTAAAAAAATTAGAACTATCTTCGAAGGGTCAAAGTGAGGAAAGCAGAAGGCCTTCGCAGTCGTCAAAGAGACTAAAACTGCCATATTTTACAGACCGGGACCATCTTGAAAATTATTTGTCTAGGTTCGAATCATCAGTGAAAGCTTTAGGCATTCCAGAGGGGGAATATTCTATGAAACTTGGTGAGTTGCTTACGGGTAAGGCACTAGACACCATGTTCAATTTACCTGTAGAAGAAAGGAACAACTACACTATCTTACGTCAACGTTTGATGACAAAGTTCCAACTCACTGAGCATGGATATAGGACACAGTTTAGACAGTTAGTGCCAGAGACAAATCAAGATTTCACAGACTTTGTTAACACTGTAAAGAATACATTTAACAAATGGATGGAGCTCGCAGAAGTAGGGAAAGATGTTAATAAATTAGTAGATTTAATGTTAAGAGACAAGGTAGTATCTGCATGCAATTCTAATTTAGTGGCGTTCTTTGAGGAGCGTAAGCCAAAGGACATAGACACAATGTCTCAGTTAGGGCAAAACTACATGACTGCACATCCTAACGTATCTATTGGAAAACTAATGACTGAGGAAATAGTCTGTGCAGCGTACACTAAACAGGACCAGAATCCAGTCATCAGACCAAAGGCGAAAAGTGTGGATTCAGCACAGAAAGGTGAGCAGCAAGAACTTCAAGATAATGGTTTCCGAGGAAACAATGTTGGTAGAGTAGGGCGGTACCCATATAGAAGAGGGAACTTCCAGAGACGTCCAAATTATACCGGATGTTGGAATTGTGGGAGCTGGAGACACAAGGCAGCGGAGTGTGACATGCAGCCAGCCAGTGAGCCAACAAGTAACGCAAGGAAGGAGATCATCTGTTTCAAATGTGGAAAGAAGGGGCATATCAGCCATCAATGTAGGATGAGAGAAACAGAGCACTTCTAATGCAGCGCAAGTAATTGAGACGCTGAACAATGAAGATTGTAGTGGGTGCAAACCTCTTTTGAAAAAGACAGTCAGCCAGTCCTAATATGTGGTCACACAGTTAAAGCAGGATCAGCAGTACATGAAGGAGGAAGTCTGAAGATGCATCAGGGATTTGTTAATGATAGGCCAGCGTTAACAATTAGGGATTCCGGATGTACGTCTATCGGAGTGAGGAGAAGTTTAATAGATCCCTCGGATTATACAGGGAAAAAGATTAGATGCATAACATTCAACGGCACAGTAGAGTTCTACCCATTAGCCATAATAACAGTAAAAACACCATATATCACTGGAAGAGTGACAG
The DNA here is from genome assembly GCA_014155875.1 of Cepaea nemoralis. Classification (NCBI taxonomy): domain Eukaryota; kingdom Metazoa; phylum Mollusca; class Gastropoda; order Stylommatophora; family Helicidae; genus Cepaea; species Cepaea nemoralis. The sequence continues at coordinate 580,295 of JACEFZ010000127.1, read as the reverse complement.
CGTGTGTTTTGGACTCACCAGTGGCTGATTTGATCATAGGAAATGTTATAGGAGTTAAAGATTGTACAGAAGAGGAAGTAGTTTATTGGGACCGAAAATATAGTGTAAGCAGTAATGAGGTAGTTACCACAAGAGAACCTAAATTAGAGAGTATAGCTGAGGTAGAAGAGGCACTTGAAGTAGACACAGGAACTCAGGACAAGGATAGTACAGCTGAGCAGATGAGAATGGATCCCAAATATAGTGCTAGTGACTCCCAGAGACAAGATACTACTCTGAACAAATGTTCCCAAGGGTGTAGGAGAGTAGAACATAGGCAGTCAAGAAAGGTAGATGGTGCTTCGAGAGGAAGAACAATGTTCTCACTCGCAGGTTTTCAGATAGTGGAACTGCACGTGGGCAAGTAGCAGTACCTTTAACACACAGAGACCGATATACTAGAACAGCTCAGGATAGTGCATGTGCAGGGCACATAGGCATAAGGCGTATGCAGCAGAAAGCAAGGTGCCAGGTATATGGGCCAAGATTGAATAAAGAGTTCAGACTAAACAGAGACTCAAGTGTAACGGTGCAATATACAGATAGGAAAGTTGAGTCAGGTCAAAAGAGTTTTCGCGACATTACTGACCCAGGGCTAGGGATAGCAAACAGATGTTGTAATTGTAGAGGTACCATGAGTCATGGGTACATGAAAGGTAGACACAGCATCGACAGGAATCAGAGGTGGGTTAATGCAAGAACAGAACCACCTGATATAGGGTCGGTACACAAATAGTATTGTGGGGTCGTGAAGTAGTAAGAGACCTGTGGGTACATAAGTATAATGCTTTTCTATGATGTATTATTATTATGTGATGTATTAGTTCATGCATTGATACACAAGATAGAAAGTTGTTGTATTTATGTGTGGGGAATATGGGAGTGTACTATGAGCATTTGGTGTATTATTTAGGGTGGTAGCTGAAGTGAGGTGGAGCCATACTTAGGGCTACCCAGGCAATATGTCTGGGTCACATGTTTAGTAAGTTTTAGTCTCCCAATATTTGAAAACGAAGTTTTCTTTTAAGAGGTGGGTGATGACATAAGCCTGGGTCATTGACATTGAGGTGAGTGACCGGGCATGAGGAAGAATGGAGATGAGAGTGGGAGACAGTAAAGTGACTGACCTGGCTATGAGAAAACAGCCAGTCCTGAGAAATAAAATAGTGAGGGTAGAGGAAAAAACCCCTAGGGCGGATGGGGAGAGAGATAGTGTATTTGTGTGTGAAGTCAAGGGACTTCAGGGAGTTGAGTTTGAGATACCGAAGGAGTCGGTAGTCCACGGACAACGGGGTTGTGTTGTTCTCCGAGCTGTGAAGACAGGCCTGAACCAGAGTGGGTTCTATAGGGAGTGAGGGCCTCAACCCAGAGTGGGTTGCATAGTTGAGCAGTGGCTCCGACCCAATGTGTGGGTTGTATTGTAGGAGATCCAGCCGTGGATAGTAGTTGGACTAAATGTCTTGTGAATTTGAGATATGAAGCAGGCTTGAGAAGGCATTGATGTGTGCTGGTTAAATTGTGAGGAGGATATTATATTCTATGGATTACATTATTTCTGGATGTATAAACATGTTCCGTCTGTCCGTCTTATTTCTGGAATAAATGATTATGTGCGCCAACTCAATCTTGTTTCATGACTGGTGAAGGTGCACTTCTGGGGTGAGTTGGATTAAGAGACAGTTAGATATCTCAATTGACATACCATGAACATCGTTACCTAGACAACGACCATCACACGACAATATCCAGCAAAGATCATCAAGAACATTGATAGTATCATCAAGAACGACGTGTGACAGGTTCGACTTACAGATGCGAGCAGTCAGTTGATCGTTATTTAAAAAAAAAACAAGCAATGTTCCAGACTCACCGATAGTAACCAAGCTGCGCTTATGATTTTGGGCACGACAGATTTGTGCCCAGATAATGATAAACCTTAAGCAACTGGTTATGAAGAACAGTTACAATTGTAAATTAATTACATTAATAGCGATGTTCGAAACTGATTTAAAATTTATTGTTTAATGAACTTTTGATTTCAAACCAAAAAACAAAAATGACCGCAGTGTAGTACTGACACTGACTGCCTATGAGGTTTTAGAATTTTGTTGACGAAAGTTAAGAAAGGTAAGAATGATATTGCACGACTTTTATAATTTTATAACGTTGTGGCCCGCTTAAATACCGAAAATAGTAGATATGGCCCTCTGCTTGAAAAGCTTGGGAACTACTGCTCTCGAGTAAACTAGACAAGCCGAGAGGGGAATTATGTTGCGTGGGCAACGCATGGTCTCTAAACTTCAGTCCAGGCTTTCTACTACGGAGACGTATAACTTTACCCCTGGGTCTTGACATGGTTTGTGGTGTGTGTGCGTGTGTGTATGTGTGTGTGTGTGTGTGTGTGTGTGTGTGTGTGTGTGTGTGTGTGTGTGTTTGTCTCTCACCGACTCACTCACTACCCTCCTCTCCTCTCTCTATATGAAGGTATTGTATGCGTCTCCCTTCCTAACCTTTCTGCAACATGTCCCCGCAATATATCAGTCACCTCCATTTCCACATTCCTAAAGCATATCAGACCGGAAATGCATCGATTCAACACTCAACCAATTCACCGCACGAATATGAGTGTCTCGATCTGTAAGTAGGTCATCAAATCAGGATCTTTTGCAAGCTCATTGGCCCCTGGGTGTCTGACAAATTGTGTTTTAACAATACTGATGTGAATACAGAAACAGATGCTCGCGACAAGATAACGGGGCAATGACAGAAGTGGGATTAGGTGAATGAGAATGACCGAGGGCATGTATGGGAAACATGGCGACATTTGTGATAACTACATTTATGGTCGCCGACTTCTGTAAAGCTAACAGATTATGTGCTAAACAAAAAGTACGTTCGGACCAAACGAAAATGGATGGCTGGAAATGTGAATTAGCGGTGTGTCATAGATATGATTTAGCATTGTTAAAAGGGTTTCTTGGGGAAGACAACTGTATACAAGCCCTTGGCAGATGCGGGAAGTCGCTTAAGACGATTAATCATCCCATGGCAATTAATCAGTTAAGGATCGGTCCCTTTACACGTCGTAAGGTTTTGGATCATATGACGTCAGAGCATATTCTATAGATCAATAGATACTATGCAGCTAATGAGGTCTGTATCACTTCAGCCGCCTTTACTTCCCAAAATATTTCCTGGTACCCATTTTAGGGTCGTCGACCTAGGACCTCTGTTGTTATTAGAACAATATTGTCTATTCAATTGGCATGTGTTATAACACGTAATGTTAATATATACCTAGGATAATAACGACAATATAGATAGGTTAGACAAGTAGCGCAAGGTTTCATCAGAAAACAGCAACTTCAATGGTTCGGACTTGTAACTAGACTACCAACTAACAGTATACCACAACAAGCAATGATGTGCAGACCAAATGGAAGCAGAAGAAGAGGCCAGTCACGTAAACGATGAACATAGGGAATAGCAGAGTCAATGGGAATATCGATACATGAAGCCCATAAACGGGCACTCTCCCGCTGTTTATGCTTCACCGTGACACCGCTAGGTACAAGATGAGATGAGATGAGATCAGAAACAAGAAATGCAGAAATTCTGTTGTACGAGATTATAATCTCAAAAAAGGCAGAGGATGCAGGGACAAGCCGTCACGAGCTAACAAAACCAACAACAGTAACAGACAACAGTGAAAGATTCATGTCGGCATTGGCTAAAATGGGTACCAGGCTTGGGAAGTAAAACCGGTCAGTGTGATACAGACAGCACCCACATGATGCTTATTGAACCATAAAATGCGGGTCATTATGTGCTACTGTATATAACAACTGAATAGATAAGATTGTTATAAGCTCAACGGCCGCTCTATGTCGACCCAACCTAAATTGGTACCCGGAAATAATTTACGAAGTAAAAGCGTCCGGCATGATAGAGACCACATCACTCACAGTGTCTTTTAATTTATGAAATATGGATTTAAATTTACAGTGATAGACAGTTCAAATTACTGTGTGAATATATAAGGCCTTGCGAACGCGGTTTGCGAGCCCGTATACCCGGGTTCGAAACATAGCGATGCTGGTTTTTTCGAAAAACGTATAGGTGCCCAGGAATCACGAACAGCGAAAATTCTGGGGTTGTCTGCTACGTCCTGTGAAGGACATGCAACTAAATAGTTCAGCTTGAAGAATATATCTCATTGCTTTAGTTTATATTGTATGCTTTCTGCAGTATGTACTTGGCGCGATGCAGCTAAATATGACAGGCAATAAATCCATTAATCTATATAATTGTTTTATGGCATGGAGGAATATCATCAGCATTGTTGATCCCGAGCACCAAAGACCGAGATCTGTGGAGAGACATGAACATCAGCTGGCAGGACACATGATGATGATAAGATTTGGTCTTGATGAAAGTTAAGTCGCTTTTGTTTTATCGTCACTATTGACCCAAACAAAAACCTCGAGAGCTAGAGGGCGCCAGGCATCTCTAAGACACTGTACAATCACAGAACTACAAGTAAAAGAAGACATGGAACGATGGTGATGACAATCTATCGAAGACAAGGAATGATGGTGATGACAATCTAACGAAGACAAGGAATGATAGTGATGACGATCTAAATGTCCAGCTGTTGAGAACCTTCTATGTTTGGACACAGTGAAATAATATCTAGTATCATCAACATCTTGTGCCAATCTGATATGCGTGGTCTGTTATGGTTCGTCATCTCACACATTCCCCGGGTCTGTCTTATCTTATACAGAACGAGTTAAAGAGGCGAATAAATGTTTATTTCGGAAGTGTTAAAGTATCAACTGTGTGGACAGAAGTTAGATGCATTTCCTTTACAGGGCGTCGCAATCAATCATAGTTTGTTTGGCTGTTTGTGATTTCTTGGCAAGTTCACGTTCAGTCGTTTGTCATTGCTTTCTAAACGACCGGCACTCATATAATTGTATAAAAACTAAAGCAGTGCGGTCTTGCTTCCAAATTGCCCACAGCTGTGTCTCTAACTCGGTATGCGGATTGTGAATTGCGTTTGTAACCTCTTTGCCACAGCGCGGTATTGAAGAACAGAAAATGCAGTAAAATAAGACTGTGGTAATTCTAAATGTTTTCCCGTGTATAATATGTCACCGTTGTGTCTAGGGTAGAAGTGGCGCTACAAAAAAATAAAATACAGCAATGTAATATTTAATAAAGTTGACAGAGTTAAAAAAAAAAAAAAAGAAA
>JACEFZ010000127.1:462500-570000 GCA_014155875.1 Cepaea nemoralis | reverse complement strand
TACAAGTAGCTGTTAGTTTCAGGTGTGTGACATTCGCTTTCAGATGTTGACATTCGCTTTCAGATGTGTGACATTCGCTTTCAGATGTGTGACATTCGATTTCAGATTTTGACATTCGCTTTCAGGTGTGTGGCATTAGCTTTCAGATTTATGACATTCGCTTTCAGATGTGTGACATTCGCTTTCAAATTTGTGACATTATATTTCAGATGTGTGACATTCTCTTTCCGATTTGTGACATTCGCTTTCAAATTTGTGATATTCGCTTTCAGATGTTGACATTCGTTTTCATATGTGTGACATTAGCTTTGAGATTTGTGACATTTGCTTTCAGATGTGTGACATTCGCTTTCAAATTTGTGACATGCGCTTTCAGACTTGTGACATTCTGTTGCAGTTTTATGACATTCGCTTTAAGATCTGTGACATTCTCTTTCAGATTTGTAACATCCGCTGATATTGAGAATATAGTTTCACATTAGACAGGATTCTTTCGGTTATGTTTCCATGGTAAGAAATATCCTTCATATGTTTGCACGGTAAGAAATATACTTCAATCACACAAATTACAGTATTTGTATTTAAAATTTAAAATTCACTTAACCGATGTCGGTAATAAATTATGCACACATGCATTTTAATCTTCAATGTTGCTAGGATAGTAATATTTATTGCTTCTTAGACTTTTATTTTCTCTCAACATTTTTTTCTCTTTCAATAATATTTTTTTTTTCTTCGTGATTACTCTTCTACCCTGGGGCTTGTGGTAAAATATTATTCTCGGGAGATATGATTCATAATTATCAAGAAGTCTGGGTTTACTCTCATTTCTATACGGTTGTAAAAATGTATATTGTTAAAATTCGATTTACTGATGTGGGTTATACGAGAATCGTCCAGAATGTATTCTTAAGCATATTATGTAATCTCTAGATAACTTCTAGAGATGAACTTTAATTATCTGTATTGTTTTCCGACGTAGCCAGCTGCCACTGCAAAACATTTTCCCATCGGGCTAAGAGCTTTAGTACTCCCGCAACATGCAATTCTTTTGGTTGATCCTTGGGTCATTGGAGAACAACGTGACACACTTAGTCATTCATGTCAAACTGTTGTAGTTCGGGATATTGTTTCAGAGGGCCAGAATCGTGGAATCACTCGGAGCCCAGTCAGGACAACTAGGTAGGAGTAGCATTACATCCCAATGTAATTGGTCAATAAGTGACATAGTTTTGGCGACTGTATGGGGTCTCGCGTTGTCGTGTTGAAGAATAAAACATTTCAGTCGACATTCACGTGGCTCATCATCGATAAATTCATGACTTTCACGAAAGCGTTTACACCATTCAAACACTGATTAAAATGCCACACATGACAGTCGACGATGAATTTCAGCGAGTTTTGAAACTTCTTTCACCAAACTATTCATTTTTTTTTTTTTAGCATATCCTTTACAGGACCTCGCTGTCAACACCAGGATCTTTCAGCTGTATGTTGATCTCTTGGCAAGATTACGCTCAGTAGTTTGCCATTGCTTTCTGAGCGGCCGGCTCACATACCCCGTAAGTTACCGATGCGATTCGAACCACTGCTGATTCTCACCGTCATCACGTTACCGACGAGAGTATACGAGATTACGGAGACAAGTCATAACCTCTTAGCCACGAAGAACACGATATTCCTGCACTGGACTGAACTGTCAAACGCCATTTTGAAATATAAAGCGCGGGAAAACTGCTGATACTGCCCGTTTCAGCACCAAGTGTCAGGTGCAAACTGTTCACTTTGGAGTAGGGTGGGTACTGAACTTATTAAACTTCGTTCTTCAGTTATCCTGACAAAATCCGGATTCGTACTGGTCGTACCTCGTAAATTATTTACACTTGCATTTCAAGCTGACATTCAGTTGCACCTAAGGGGAGCTACTCCTGCAGAAGTTAATCATTATTGCCGCCGAGACTTGTTTGTAATGTATTCTTCATGTTTATAGCTTTTACTTTCAACCATTATATGTTACTAGCTGACCCGGCCCGGCTTCGCCCAAATCCCTGGTGGGGAGCATCTCATTTAATTCATATAAGTAGTCATATATATCTCGTTCCCAACTGTCTGTCAGTCTGTCTGTCTGTCTGTCTGACCCGGCCCGGCATCGCCCACCTCCTGGTGTGGAGCATCTAATTTAATTCATATAAGTAGTCATATAAGCTCCCGTTTCCCGTTCCCGACTATCTATCTATCTGTCTGTCTGTCTGTCTGTCTGACCCGGCCCGGCCTCGCCCACACCTGATGGGGAGCATCTCATTTAATTCATATAAGTAGTCATATAAGTTCCCGTTCCCGACTATCTGTCTGTCTGTCTGTCTGTCTGTCTGTCTGTCTGTCTGTCTTTCTGTCTGTCTTTCTGTTTGTCTGTCTGTCTGTCTGTCTGTCCGTCCCTCCCTCTCTGTCTGTCTGTCTGTCTGCCTGTCTGTCTAATCATTTATTGGTTGCAGTTAGAACAACCTTAGATAAACGAAGACCAACTTACAAAAAGCATTAGAAAGAGCACTTGAAAGATCTTTATATCTTCCCCCAATAATTAACTTGGGTAAATGGAGCGGCGGCAGCAGCAGGAGCAGAAGAAGAAAAAGGAGGAGTAGGAGAAGGGAGGAGGAAGAGGGAGGTGGAGGAGGGAGGAGGAGGGAGGAGGAGGGAGGAAGAGATAGGCGGAGAGAGGAGGAGGAGGGAAGAGGAGGAAGGAGGAGGGAGGAGGAGTAGGGAGGAATAGGAGGGAGGAGGAGGGATTAGGAGGAGGAGGGACTAGTAGGGAGGAGGAGGAGGGAGGAGGATGAAGAGGGAGGAGTAGGGAGGAGGAAGGAAGAGGAGGGAGGAAGAGGAGGGAGGAGAGAGGAGGGAGGAGAGAGGAGGAGGGGATGGGAGGAGGAGGGGGAGGAGGAGAAGGGAGGAGGAGGAAGAGGGAGGAGGGAGAAGGAGGGAGGAGGAAGAGGGAGGAGGAAGAGGGAGGAGGGTGGATAAGGAGAGGGAGGAGGAGAACGCAGGATGAGTAGGGGAGGAGGAGGAGGGAGGAGGAGGAGGGAGAGGGAGGAGGCGGAGAGAGGAGAAGGAGTGAGAGAGGAGGAGGATGTGAAGAGAAGGAGGAGGGGGAGGAGGAGGGAGGAGGAAGAGGGAGAAGAAGGAGGGAGGAGGGAGGAGAAGGAGGGGGAGGAGGAGGAGTAGGAGGAGGAGGAGGAGGAAAAGGGAGGAGGGATGTTGAGGGAGGAGGAGGAGGGAGAGGCAGAGGGAGGAGGAGGGGGAAGAAGGGAGGAGGAGGAGGTAGGAGGAGAAGGTAGGAGGAGAAGGGAGGAGGAGATGCGGAGGAGAGAGGCGGAGGGGAGGAGGGGAGGAGGAGGAGGGAGGAAGAGAGAAGGAGAAGAAGGAGGAGTGATAGGGGAGGAGGAGGAGGGAGCGGAGGAGGGAGGAGGAGGAGGAGAGAGGAGGAGAAGGGAGAGGAAGGAAAGAGGCAGGATTAGGAGGAGGGAGTAGGGCGAGGATGGGTAGGAGGAGGAGGAAGAGGGAGGAGGAGGGAGGAGGAGGGGAAAGAGCGGAGGAGGAGGAAGAGGGGAGGGAGGGGAGAGGATGGGGCAGGGGGAGGGGAAAGAGGAAGAGGTAGGAGGAGGAGGAGGGAGAAGGAGGAGGAGGAGGATTATAACGCATATGCCTGTAGATAACTACAGCGAAAGGTGGGTATGTCTATATCTGACCCGGCGTGGCTTCGCCCAGCTCCTGGCGGGGAGCGGTCTCATTAAATTCATACAACAAAAAAAAAGTACTTAAAAGAATGTCCTTCCACACACCATCCATTATTTTTAATGAAAACTGTTTTTAATCACCTACATGACTGTAGATAACTTCTTTAAGCATAAAAAGATGAGTTACAATGTTATGCATTATGCATTATTTTTATGAAAACTTTGAAAATGCCTTAAAGATTATATCATTATTTATTATAACTCATATGCCTGTAAATAACTATAGACAAAGAGTTTATAAATCTTTGAAAACGATGCAACAATATGACTATAAGTTATATAGCAATGTTATTAAAAGTTATGCCCCTTGAAATAACTTTTCTAGAGTTAAGTCCCCTTGCTATATAGAAATTATAATGAAAAATGAAATATTAAATAATATTAAGTAAGTAGCCGAATTTGCACTAAAAAAATATGACAGTTGGCAGCGCTGGAATGAGAGGAAGACGTGTAGAAAATTTCATCTTAATCGGATGGACCGTTCGCGAACGCATAAAGGACATACAGACATACAGACATACATCTTTTTTATATATAAGATTTATTCTTCTTATTAGTTCCTCTTTTAGACGGAAGCCTGAGTTTAAATTAATGTCTTGTCCCATCATTTAAAAAAAAAAAAAAACTTTCTGTAGCTAAAACATGGTAAGGGTGTGTTAGAATCATCAAACAAACAAACTTTATTTTCACCGAGTTAAGAATTGGGCACGCAGGCCCGTCTAACATTCTGCCCTTCTGTCAGTCTCTTTCATGCATTATATCATTCACACATCATTCAAGGCTAATTGAAAACACCAACAATGTAAAAGATAGGCACTATAAAGGCATAGGGAAAATGAAAAATCGATACTACACGACTCAGTATATCCTTACTGTTTAATAAACAGTTTAATTAAATAGTTTAATTAATAACATCGCATTTGTGTAGATATGAAAGCAAGGAGGAATAGGTCTCCAGTCTTTCTGTCCTGTAGCGAACGACGAGAGCTGACTTCTAACCCACATCCGACTGCGGTAATTGTCAGCGTGCGGGCCTAACCGTTACATCAACGAGGCCAATCTTCTCCACATTGTTACTACTATATTAGAGCTCAGCAGACGGAATAAATACAAGCGCTCGCTCTTAAACTACCGGTGTCCTTATGCCGAGCTTGCGGGTTCAACCCTAACACTGGTCAGTTGGATTAAAGGGTTGACTTCTCGTCCTTGGTTTGGGGTGGTAAATTCAAGTACCTCGGAAATCGGAGTGGTTTCGCCTGAATGGAAGGGACACTGGTAATAGGGAGAGCGTATCCATACGCAAAGAAAAAAAAAAGAAAAACAATAAGTCCAGTACATTTCCCAGTAATTTAAACTACTAGAAGTGTTAGCACGTGTGCGAACTACCCTCGGGTTCAAAGCAAGTGAATAAAAAACAATTACTATATTACTATAAGGCTTCCCACAGAGAGTTAACTCTTTCTGTCTCAGACAGTTAACTCTTTCTGTCTCATACAGTTAACTCTTTCTGTCTCATGCAGTTAACTCTTTCTGTCTCATACAGTTAACTCTTTCTGTCACAGACAGTTAACTCTTTCTGTCTCTGACAGTTAACTCTTTCTGTCACAGATAGTTAACTCTTTCTGTCTCTGACAGTTAACTCTTTCTGTCTCAGACAGTTAACTCTTTCTGTCTCAGACAGTTAACTCTTTCTGTCTCAGACAGTTAACTCTTTCTGTCACAGACAGTTAACTCTTTCTTTCTCAGACAGTTAACTCTTTCTGTCACAGACAGTTAACTCTTTCTGTCACAGACAGTTAACTCTTTCTGTCACAGACAGTTAACTCTTTCTGTCTCAGACAGTTAACTCTTTCTGTCACAGACAGTTAACTCTATCTGTCTCAGACAGTTAACTCTTTCTGTCACAGACAGTTAACTCTTTCTGTCACAGACAGTTAACTCTTCCTGTCTCAGGCTGTTAACTCTTTCTGTCGGAGACAGTTAATTCTTTCTGTCTCAGACAGTTAACTCTTTCTGTCTCACACAGTTTCTACTATCATTTATAAACTGAGGGAATCTCCGTGGTGAAATGGTTATGTTCCTGCCTCACGCATTGAAGGATATGGGTTGCGTTGTCCGGTTCCCGGATGCATTTTTCTCAGGTGCGTGATCTGTGGGTGATCACTAGAGCTACAGAGTTAATGCTTTATGCGACGCTTTCGGAAGGACGCCCTGCAGACAGAGACAGCGCCATTTGGAATAAACCGCTGTTTAATTAAATCGTTCCCGATTTGTTGCCGTGAATCGTGGAATATAAATGAGCAAATTAGGAAGAACTTCAAAGCAACATAGATGTGGTTCCTGAGACTAATGTTGCAAATTCCTTGGACTGCCAAAGTAACTAACAACATCTGCTTGTGAGAGGCTAATGAAACTAGAACATTATATATAACAATAAGAAAGAGACAAACAGTTTTCTTTGGCCATGTGATGAGAACAGAGGCATTGGGGAACATCGTGACAACTGGAAAGATCGAGGGGAAGAGAGGCAGGGGAAAGACCAAGAAAAGATGTAATGGATGAACTGAGTCGGTGGCATGGAGGAATATCATCAGCAGAGCTGATCCAGAACACCGAGGACCGAGATCTGTGGATAAATATGAACGACTACACAGCTGGTAAGGCACTTTATGATAATGATATATATATATATATATATATATATATATATAATATATATATATATATATATATATATATATATATATATATATGTGTGTGTGTGTGTGTGTGTGTGTGTGAATGAGTGTGTGTGTGTGTGTGTGTGTGTGTGTGTGTGTGTGTGTGTAGACAAAGAGAGAGTAACAACAGATGAAGAAAGGAAGAAGTATGAAGAAATGTATATGGAAACGGAATTGAAAAGACAAATATACACACTGTGACAGAGAGATGAGGATAACGAAAGAGATAGAATAAACGAGATAGAAAGGGAGAGAGAGATTGGAAGAGGCAAACTGATGAAGAAATAGAGGTTATAATTAAGGGAGACATAAGAGTATAAAGACGTAGAAACTGGGACACTGACGACGACAGAGATACGCAGAGAGAGAGAGACAAATCGAGAGACCGACAAAAACAAGTAGATGCGTTAAAATAGGGAGTGTGTCTGAGAGAAATAGTGATAAGAAAGAAAGAAAAACATAGGAAACACTAGAAACTGAGTGGGAGAGAAATGAAGTGAAGGAGAGGTTAGAAAGACAAACGAACACGATGAAAAGAGACACAGCGGTAAGAAAGCCAGAAAATTACACACAGTAACTTATCCGGTCCATACTATAATCCAGCCTACTTATCTCACAACGTCAGAAAGGACATTCGGCCTTGTCACTCAGCTTCCAAATCGCCTATCTGAATACCCATAGCCGCAAACAGTAGCTGTAATTAGAGTCTGTATAAGTGTACTCAGTTGAACGGATCGGTCGCCTTCTTGACCTCTCCACTCAGCGTTACCACCAGGCCTTACTTCCCCCATGTCCGTCTTGAAATGAAATCTTCAGAATCCAGCTAAACGTACCCTATCTTCTAACTACAACAGCCCAAGAAAAGAATCCAATGATTTCTATTTTGCAGTTTACGTAAGGCCCAGACGAAAAGAGGAAGACGACAACCGCCGTATATTACCGGTATAGTTGTCAAAATGCCAGTTTACTATTCTTCTTTCGCAACCACTGACAGCGACTACATCTCTCCTGAAATTACTTGAATACAGACTATAGAAGAAAGAGTAAAAGAAATATGAATCAAGAAACAGAACACAATAAATTATTCTGCCCTACAAAACATTATTTTCTGTACAACAACCCATTTCACTGTATTCATGTTTTTCTATGGGTAAAAGTACACACAGACACAACATACTTCGTTTGATAAGATAATTAATGTAATTACTTTGACAATAGAGGCGTCCGTTCTTCGTGTTTGTTCAGTCATTGGCCATTTGTTTCTTGCAGATTATAGAATGTTTTCTTTATATGTATGTTGACGTTGCTCTCCGCCACGGTGGCTGGCATCAATATTTATATTATCACAGACTTCAATGACATTGTTCTGAATTGCTGATTGCATACAGCGTGGTTCTGCTTCGTGAATACTCTCACACACATACACACATATACATACACATACATACACATACACATTCACACACATTCACACACATTCACACACACACACACACACACACAGAGAGAGAGAGAGAGAGAGAGAGAGAGAGAGAGAGAGAGAGAGAGAGAGAGAGAGAGAGAGAATGCCCGTGTCCGCGTTTAACTGAGAATTCTCAGTGGTTTGCATACATTGTGTTCTCTAGCTTACATGTTCTAACTCAACATATGTTATGCAACATGGCATTATGTGTAGCAAAGTTTATAGACAAGATTATCATAATTATCAGCATCATCAATTGCCATGCCAATGAGCGTGTGTAAGGTGGTGGTTCGTCACCTCGCAGGATCACCAGAGTCATGGATCAGGTTTGTGTTCTTGGCTCAGTTATGCCATGTGGTCAAGATATCCAGATATGTAACTCTTTGCCTTCAATTTGCGTTTTTCCCATCAATTTTGCCAGTTGTCACTAAATTGTCCATTCATTACTTCCCTCCTCCCCTTCACCATGCCAAAAGGTGCCCAAACACCATATCATAATCATCAAATCCCTGATTGTTTGAAGTGGGCGATGAATTAAAACTGGAATAATACAGGTCAGCAGATTTCCGAGTCCACTAAAGATACTGATAAATAGCACACCTTATAAACAAGATACAGAATTGAAATATCTAGGAAGTACGATCAGAGAAGATGGCAGAATAGATAGAGAAATCGAAATCTCAGATGTCAAAAAATAAGTTCGCTTATATATCGTTTATAATCCATATTTAAACATCCAAATATACCAATGTCCGCAAAACGACGTATAATAATATGGCATATTACAACCAACCCATTGCTGCCAATGTCAAATTTGCAGATTATCCAAATCAAACTTTAGCTAAATCAACATCTGTAAGATGATATGCTTGAGGGCAGCTTCCACCATAACTATCCGAGACCGAATAAAAAATGTTGTTATCAGACAGACAGTGGAGTCAACACCTTGTGCAACAAATATTGAAAGGCAGAAGATCAAATGGATTGGCCATCTTGTTAGAATGTAACACCATCAACTACCAGCACCGGCGTTACATCATAGAAGATCTAACACGAGAGCAAGAGGACGCCCGAGACAACACATGGATTGACAGCATCAAAGACATTGGACAACCACATGAAATGACACTATCCAATGCCCCCCATCGGGCGATAGAGTGTCAGCTAATTCTCCCCCACGACACTGGATAGCAGATAGTGGAAGTTGATGATGCTGATGATGATCAAGTGTGCTATAGTACTGTATTTCTATACATGTGTTGATATCTGGCCATGTCAAGATGTAGGACTGCCCAATATTGTAGCTATCTATCTATCTACATAACTGTCTGTCTATCAGTCTGTCTGTCTATCTATCTGTCTGTATGTATGAGTGTGTATGTATGTATGTGTGTGTGTGTGTGTGTATATATATATATATATATATATTATATATATATATATATATATATATATATATATATATATATATATATGGTTGCATATCCCTTACAGGACGTTGCAGCCAACGCCAGAATTTTTTAGCTGCTGTTGATGTACTAGGCAAGATTACACTCAGTAGTTTGCCATTGCTTTCTGGGCAACCGGCTCACATACCCGGTAAGTTACCAACGCGGCGAGAACCGCTACCGATTCTCGCGCAGGTTACTTTACTCATGAGAATATACGAATATACGGGATTACGGAGAAAGACGATAAATCCTACGGCCAGGGAGACCGGCTATATATATATATATATATATATATATATATATATATATATATATATATATATATATATATATATATATATATCAATTCGTCAGTCCGTCCACCGTCTGTCTGTCTGTCCGTTACGGATGCAATTCGTAATCACGCATACCTCGTTATAAACACAGCTTTGAGCGATTTGCCAGCAGACCTCCTTGTGTTTGTTTTCATACAATGGTATGAGTGCATGTCCTTCAGAAAGAAATGACAGACTACTGAACATAAACTTGCAAAGAAAGCACAAACAGCTAGAAATGCTAGGATTGAATGTGACGTCCTGTAAAGGATATGCAACTAACTAAATCATGGCACATTCATGTTACGTTATACCAGGTATTCCGGGCTCAATATTATATTTCTGTCCATAGCCGCGCGGACCCTCAGCTTCTGCCTCTCAATGCTCATGCCACAGACTATATATCACCACTCTATACTAACACATTTTGCGAAAAAAGCGCTGCACAGAGCGGCAATTCGTTGAAAATTATGTAGTTATTATTTCTTCCAAAGACTGTATACATTTCTAACAAAATGACGAATCCTATTCACAAAATGCTCTAATTTAAAGCTCGTGTATTTTACGATATGAATGGAATTGCCATTGGGGGATATAACATCAATAATATTAGATATGCAGATGATACAGTATTGATTGCAGACAACGAACAGGATCTGCAATATTTTGTAGATGATGTTATTGTACACTGTGAACAGCTAGGGTTAGAATTAAATTGTAAGAAAACAGAGATTATATCTTCTATAAGAAGAAAGAAACACCATAATGTAATATAGGGTTAAATGGGAATATTCGTAACAAGTGAAAAGGGACAACTATTCACGAACAGTCTTAACATCTGGTGATGGGTGCCTTGAAGAAATTTGAACAAGAATCACGATATCGAAGGTAGCCTTTTCAATCAATCATGTGCCATGCCGGAAAGCGCCATTTCACTCGATCATCGGAGTCGTGGATCAGCTCAGTGTTCCTGTCTCGTCCATGCCATGTGGCCAAGCCATCCAGGTATTTTCCTCTCGGTCTTCCTCTTGGTCTGTTCCCCTCGATCTTGCCAGTTGTCAATAAGTTCTTCAATCCATTTCTTCTCATAACATGTCCAAAAAATTTTGACTGTCTTCGTCTAATTTCTCTAATCAGTCTACGATTTTCATTTGTCTCCTGTAGTACTTGGTCATTTGTTTTTCTGTCTGTCCATGGTATTCTTTGCATTTTCCTCAGAAACCACATTTCTGCAGCCATCAGATGTTTTTCAGCTTGACTGCACATTGTCCAAGTTTCACATCCATACAAAAGAACAGGCTCTATGTATCCCCTCAACACTCTTTTTCTCGTTTCAATTGACATCTTTTTATTGGTCAGAATGTCTTTCATCTTGCTAAAGGCTACTTTTGCCATGGCGATTCTTGTTCTAATCTCTTCAAGGCATCTCCCATCAGATGTTATGACTGTTCCGAGATAATTGTATCGATTCACTTGTTGCAGAATATTCCCATTTACTTGTATATTACATTGTGGTACTTCGTTCTTCCTAGTGACGACCATAACCTGTGTCTTCTTACAATTTAATTGCAACCCCAGCTTCTCACTGTGTACAACAACCACGTCTACTAATTGTTGCAGATCCTGTGCACTGTCTGCAATCAATACTGTATCATCTGCATATCTAATGTTATTGATGTTTCTTCCACCAATGCTGATTCCATTTATATCTTCTACATTTCTGAAAATATTTTCACTATATAGGGAAAAAAGATCTGGAAACATTACACATCCCTGCCTGACACCTCTCTTAATAAGTTGATATTGTCCCATTTCATTAACAATCCTTATGGCAGCTTGTTGTTTCCAATATATGTTTTTTATAAGTCTAATGTCTTTCCCATCAATTTGTAGATCTGCAAGCATATCCACCATGTTGACATGTCTAACTCTATCAAAAGCCTTTGTGTAGTCAATAAAGCAAAGATGTATATCCTTGTTTACTTCTATAGCACGTTCAATAACTGTTTGCAGCATATACACAGCATTTACTGTACCCTTTCCTTCTACAAACCCACATTGTTCGTCCCCTATTTCAGGTTGTATTTTCTTCCTCACTTTTTGCATGATAATTCGTAACAAAATCTTTGTGATGTGACTCATTATACTAATTGTTCTATGTTGATCACATTCCAAGTTTCCTGATTTCTTTGGGATTGCAATAAATACAGAATTACATAATTCAGAAGGTATATATCCAGTATCATATAATGTGTTCAGCAGTCTGGTGATTTGCTCTAGTCCAAATTCTTCTAAAGCTTTAATCATTTCTGTTGTGATGTTATCTACACCGCGGGCCTTGCCAGCTTTCATATGCTTAAGAACATTTTGAACCTCCATCTTTAAAATTGGCGGCCCTTCATCATTAAATCTAATATCATACTTTTCCTCTCTGTTATCATTATCCAGGTTTTTCACATAATCTGTCCATACATGTAGAATCTGATCTTTTTCTATTATGATTTTGCCATCTTCAGTTTTTAGACACCCTGTTGACGTACTTGGTCTTTTATTAGTAAGTTCCTGAAATCTTTTGTGCACTAATTTGGTATTTTGACTGTTGTGTTGTTTTTCAATTGCTAAGCACTTTTCTTCAAGCCATGATTCTTTTGCCTTCCTACATAATATTCTGACTTGTCTGTGAATTTCTTTATATTTGGTAGGATTATTTTTAAATATTGAGCACAACCCACTACTGGCAACGCTGATCGTATTCCGGTATGAACCTAACGCCTATCCACGTCAATATGGATTATTTTTGTTGAGTCTTCTTGTTTCCATTAGGTGTAAAATTTCTTCAGTCATCCATTTCTTACGACCCACCTTCTTTAATTTTGGAATAGTTGTTTCTGCAGCCAAACTGATTGAATTCTTTAACATTTCCCATTGATCATTCACATCCTGGAATAATATCTCTAGATCAGACAATATATCAAATCTGTTCTGTACTTCTATGTTGAATTTGTTTTGTATTTCCTTGTCATTATTCAATGTACACAAATCATATTTAGTGTTTCCTGTTATATATTTGACTTTCTTCAGCTTTATCCTCAATGTTCCTGTAAGTAGTCTGTGCAAGCCTTTTACAAGATGGAAAATATAATGACCAATAACAAGATGTCAATTGCAACGAGAAACAGTGTTAAGGTGCTACAAAGAACCTGTACGTTTGTATGGATGCGAAACGTGCACAATGAGCAAACAAGTTCAAAACCATCTAATTGCAGAGGAAATGTGGTTTCTGAGAAACATGCAAAGAATACCATGGACAGATAGGAAAACCAATGAGCAAGTCCTACAAGAGGCAAATGAAAACCTTAAACTGATTAGAGAAATTAGCCGTAGAGAGTCAAGATTTTGGGCACATTATGAGAAGAAATATACTGGAAAATTTGGTGACAAATGGCAAGATTGGGGAGGAAAGAACACGGGGAAGGCAGAGAAGTATATATCTGGATGACTTGGCTACAAGGCATGGAGAAACAACAACGCACCGCTGATCCACGCTCTATTTATCCTCGACTCTGGTGGTAGTGTGAGATGGCAAAACATGACCGCCTATTCTGATCGACATGGCATATGATGAATGTATACTTCAAGATTATGCTAAAATAATACAACATAATCTGACGGTAAGATGATGTGTCGTAGCTAATTTCGGGTTTTCAATCCTATGAGGGGTCTCCTTGGAATCTCGATCCAGTCTGCTTGTACTGCTGAGTTCTTTCCGCTCTTTGGCGTGGATGTATCACGTGTCCCACGTGGGTCACGTTTTGAACGCATGCCACGTTTCTCTCAGCGCTGACACCAGCCTGACATAGCTTCTGTCAGTGACAAAGGCAATAGCGGTGATTTACAACCTGCCGTCGGCTTCCTGGCCTAGAGGTTAGCAACTTCTCTCCGTAATCTCGTATACTCTCGCATGTAACGTGACGACGGTGAGAATCAGCAGTGGTTCGAATCGCGTCGGTAACTTACGGGGTATGTGAGTCGGTCGCTCAGAAAGCAATTGGAAACTACTGAGCGTAATCTTGCCAAGAAATCAACAATCAGCTGAAAGATACTGATGTTGACAGCGATGTCCTGTAAAGGATATGCAAACATTTTTGTTAACACCTGCCATCTTACTTCCTAAGATTACGGTGGATGCTATAAAAAGAATGAAAAACAGTATTTTACTTGCATGGTTATGTTTTCAGAGTCAGACTGTACACCGGAGCTCGGAGAGGCAGAATGGATAAGAAAGCGTGTTCTTAGGCATCCGGTCTGCTGATGCCGAGGTAAGGCGTTCATCCCATACACTAGACTGTTATACTAACATGTTGACTTCTCGTCCTTGACTTGGGGACGTAAATTACAAGGACCTCTGAAGTTGGAGTGGGTTCAATAGAAACAACTAGTCCGCACTCAAAATTCAGTCCAGCTCTACTAGAAGTAGTGTGCATGGACTACGCTTGAGTTGAAATTGAGCGAGCGAAAAGAAAGACTGAGACCGAGTCGTCATCCATCGCCCCTTTCCCTCTACCCACCCAGAGAACACCCACTCGTCACGTGTGAAATCAAATGCATGACGGGTATCCAGCAGGGACAACATGTGTACTTTGGTAGCTGACATGGCTCGGTGATGAAGGGCTTACGGACGCTTTCGTGATCCCACATATCTAAACACAGCTGCGTGCGATTTGGCAGCAGACCGCGTTGCTTTCGTTGTTTTACGAAATGGTATTGGTGCCGGTCGTTCAGAAAGCAATGGCAAACTGCTGAGCGTAAACTTATCAAGAGATCATAAAGGCAAACAATGCTGGTGTTGACTGCAACGTCCTGTAAAGGCTATGCTTCTCATCACAAGACAAAATAACGTTGTTTGTCTCTTTCTTACAGTTGTATATAATGTTCTAGTTTCATTAGCCTCTTCCAAGCTATCATTGTTAGTTACTATGTCAGTTCAAGGTATTCACAACATTCGTCCTGAACCACATCTCTGATGCATCAAAGATATGATGTGAACAACATCATGATTTCTTTCAAAATATGTGCAGAAAATACCATGAGAAACATCACAAAACATGCGACCAGAGACAATTTTGATCCGTTTATAATTGTTGGGACTTAGATATGCAGATGAGACAATCCTCCTCTCAAATAATGCTAATGGGATAGAAGGGCTGAACCTGTCTGTCAAGACACATTGTCAAAATCAAAACATGTTTTCTAATTAATGAAACAATTTCCACGAAGAATACAATTGCTTGCCACCTAAAATTCAATCAGGAATGAAGAAATTGAACATGTCACAAACATTGTTTACCTTAGCTCCATAATTAGCAACATTAGGGATTCTTTAAAAGAAGTCCGATGGAGACTGGCCATAGCCATGCCGATGATAAACAGTATTAAAAACCCCTAACACAACACCACGGGTTAAAATAACATTTGTTCAGAACGTGTGGCAACATACTTATGTGAGTCATGACAATTTCGCAATGACTACAGAAGAAAAAATAAGGCTTTGGATTTTATATCTTACTGAAAAGCTCTTAGAATATCGTGGACCATGTTCGTTCGTTCGTTCGTTTGAGAAAGGGGGGAAAAAATTACACATTCGACATCGTTCAACCTGCCTTATGCGGCGTTGGTTATAATTTAGGTAGGTTTTTTTTTTTTTTTGCGGTCCAGTATTCTTTCCTTTTGCGTTGTTTTCATTCTGTATTCTCGTGTGGTAAATTGCATACCTGTAATGTCAGCTGATGCGGTTTCTTTTGTGCTTCTCAGTCTGTTAGTGACGGCTTCATGTGGCTCCGGGCGTAGCCCCTAGCAGGTATCGTCCGTTGTAGTTGTTCCTTACTTTCTTCTTCCATCTCTCGGAAAAGCTTTGCTTATCTCCGCCATCAGCCTGCCATTCGTCTCCGGGATTTTTGTAAGGGTAGACACTGGCTTGCCTTAAACGTATTGGTCTTTATAGATGGTCTGCTGTCTTTAGCTTTATTTGTGGATTTCGGTTTGGCTTTTACTGTCCTGTTCCTGACCATTTCCCTCTCTTTTTAAGTTGTCTTGTGTTCTCTTTCGGCTTGTATTGAGTGCAGTATCTATTCGTTGTCTTTCTTGATGTGAGCCATGCGTGCCACCTCTAGCCGGATCTTTAACCAAGGAGAAGACAGGTACTTTTATTCTATCAAATATGAACGTCGAAGAAAGCTGTCATATAAACAGTATCATTTCTATAGGGTGTATTTTTAACGATTGTGCAGTGTTTGAAAATATTGCCGGTCCAAGTTTTATATTCAATCTCTGTAAAGTTCAAGCAACATAATAGGTAAATACAAAACTTGGACCGGCAGTATTTTCAAACACAGCACAGTCATTAAAACTTCACCATGTATAAGACGGGGGCAAGCATGGCCAAATGAATAAGAGCGCTCGTTCACATCCGGTGTGCTGGTGCCGAGGTAGCGAGTTCAACCACTATATGGACAGTTGGACTAAAATGTAGACTTATTGTCCTTGACTTGGTATCGTTAATCACAAGTACCTCTGAAGTCGGAGTGGATTCACCTGATGGCGAACAATGAGGGACAATGGTAACAGTGAGAGCTAATCCACACGCAAAAATCAGTAAAGTGCACAAGAAGTAGTGGCGTGTGTATGGACTACGTGTGAGTTCAAAGCAAGCGAAAGCACACACACACACACACACACACACACACACACACGATTCTATAAAACTGGATTTTTTCGAACAAATAAATGTGCCAGTATTTATGTTTACAATCAAGCCCATCCTGTGCTAATTAGATTTTAGTGTTATGTAACGGTTGCTCCTTCAATGGCTTGAGCGCGGTCGGGGGGGGGGGGGGGGGGGGGGGGAGATACACTGACCACTTATTCCTCCGTGCACTCAGGCCTTAAAGATGTGATGCTCCTACCACTTCAGATCCTCCGCGCACTCAAACCTTCAAGATGTGATACTTCTAGCACTTAATATCCCCGCGCACTCAGACCTTCAAGAAGTGATGCTCCTAGCACTTCACATCCTCCGTGCACTCAGACCTTCAAGATGTGATGCTCCTAATACATCACAATGCTTAACCAAGGCTGATACATGTTAATACTTAGAGGTATTTATAACAACAGATGCTAGATGCACAACAGAGATTATGATTTCAATAGATTAAGCAAAAACCTACATTTTGGATACAATAAGTTAGTATCATTTAATGTAAGAAAGAGAGTGCTTAAATGTTGTATAAAACATGTTTTGTTATATGGCAGTGACTTTTGGAAATTACATGAACAATTAGGAAGAATTTGGCAGCAACAGAGATGTGGTTTCTGAGACGATTGTTACAAATAGCTTGGACTGCCAGAGTTAGTGACAAAGATTTTCTGGAAGGGGATACTGGAACTAGAACATTATGTACAAATGTAAAGAAAAAGAGTGAAAAGCGAGGCAATGAGGAAAATCTTCAGAACTGAAAGATCAATACGAAAAGAGGCAGAGGCAGACAAAAAAACGTATGCTAGATGGACTGAAACGGAGGTATGGAGCATTATCACCAACAGAATGGATCCAAAACACCTAAGACCAAGAACTGTGGAGAGGCATGAAAGCCTACGCCAGTTGGAAAGACACATGATGATGATGCTAACCTACCAACTCGGAAAATTACAGTAACATCAGTGAACTAACATCGGTCTTCCCATCCCCTCCCCCACCCACCCCAAAAGTTCTCAGGGAATTTGTATGGATCTCTGTCTGTCTGAATGAGAATCCTTAGCAGAATTAAATGACGTCATGTGGGAAATTTAAGAATGTGGGAGGGAAGGTATTTACCCAGTAGACTTCCCTTAAATATAATAGGAAGTAAACGGGAAGCCAACATGAACGCGAATTGTAAGACTTGCAGTCTGTAACTCCTAATGACGGCTGCGGCCAGAAGACAGTCCGGAATTACAGAACCTGACAGATGTCCGGGCCAGACACAAAATGGACCGTTTTCACCCTAGTCGACGAATATCACATTCTCCCCATGGAAGTCTTAAAGGAGAGCCTAGGAATGTGGAATCTTTCAAATATATCTGTGTTAATACACTAAGATAGATAAACGACCAGAGTCCTGCCGCGCTAATTGAAATATGGATTTGTTAAGCTGCTCATGTTCTGACACAAATCTGCAGCGCGGTATTCCAGTTTTCCTTACTCAGCGTTGTTTTGTCTCTGTTGACATCACCGTGGAAAATGTATTTGTTTCTCCCTGTAGTTGATTCATGGCTTTCCGGCAACAATATATTTATGTTGTCTGGATATTTACACATAAGCACGCACACAAGCTCGTACACATTCATACACACACACATATACGATCATAAAGACAGACAAACGGGCAGACAGACAGATTGACGAACAGACGGACGGACGGGTGGACGGACGGACGGATGGATGGATGGACGGACGGACGGACGGATGGATGGATGTATAGATGGATGGATGGATGGATGGATGGATGGATGGATGGATGGATGTATAGATGGATGGATGGATGGATGGATGGATGGATGGATGGATGTTCGTATACATGTCAAGATTTTAATGTTAACATTTGGTAAAGTTTCACAAATACGTGAAATGCTTCTCGTGTCGATGTTTTCCAAATAAAATGCGATTTACTGTTGTTTACCATCCCATACGATCTACGAAATCGTATAGTTGTTTATAAGACCCATGTATATAACGTCCATTGGGTATAGATAATGTGAAGTAGAGGGATAATTCTACGCTCCTTAATGTGCGTATTGATCATTGCCAGCCCCATATTTTGATAGTTCAGTCAACACTCGAGGTGTGATGTATTGATTATTTCCAGCCCCATATTTTGATAGGTCAGTCAACACTCGAGGGGTGATGTATTTATTATTTCCAGCCCCATATTTTGATAGGTCAGTCAACACTCAAGGGGTGATGTATTGATCTTTGTCAGCCCCATATTTTGATAGGTCAATCAACACTCGAGGTGTGATGTATTGATTATTTCCAGCCCCATATTTTGATAGGTCAGTCAACACTCGAGGGGTGATGTATTGATTATTTCCAGCCTCATATTTTGATAGGTCAGTCAACACTCGAGGGGTGATGTATTGATTATTTCCAGCCCCATATTTTGATAGGTCAGTCAACACTCGAGGGGTGATGTATTGATTATTTCCAGCCCCATATTTTGATAGGTCAGTCAACACTCGAGGGGTGATGTATTGATCTTTGTCAGCCCCATATTTTGATAGGTCAGTCAACACTCGAGGGGTGATGTATTGATTATTTCCAGCCCCATATTTTGATAGGTCAGTCAACACTCGAGGGGTGATGTATTGATTATTGCCAGCCCCATATTTTGATAGGTCAGTCAACACTCGAGGGGTGATGCATTGATCATTGAGAGCCCCATATTTTGATAGTTCAGTCAACACTCGAGGTGTGATGTATTGATTATTGCCAGCCCCATATTTTGATAGGTCAGTCAACACTCGAGGTGTGATGTATTGATCATTGCCAGCCCCATATTTTGATAGGTCAGTCAACACTCGAGGGGTGATGTATTGATCATTGCCAGCCCCATATTTTGATAGGTCAGTCAACACTCGAGGGGTGATGTATTGATCATTGCCAGCCCCATATTTTGATAGGTCAGTCAACACTCGAGGTGTGATGTATTGATTATTGCCAGCCCCATATTTTGATAGGTCAGTCAACACTCGAGGGGTGATGTATTGATCATTGCCAGCCCCATATTTTGATAGGTCAGTTAACACTCGAGGTGTGATGTATTGATTATTGCCAGCCCCATATTTTGATAGGTCAATCAACACTCGAGGTATGATGTATTGGTTATTGCCAGCCCCATATTTTGATAGGTCAGTCAACACTCGAGGGGTGATGTATTGATCTTTGTCAGCCCCATATTTTGATAGGTCAGTCAACACTCGAGGGGTGATGTATTGATTATTTCCAGCCCCATATTTTGATAGGTCAGTCAACACTCGAGGGGTGATGTATTGATCATTGCCAGCCCCATATTTTGATAGGTCAGTCAACACTCGCGGGGTGATGTATTGATCATTGCCAGTCGCATATTTTGATAGGTCAGTCAACACTCGAGGGGTGATATGGTCAGCCTTTACTTCCCAAAACATTTCCTCTCACATAATTGATGCTCAGTCGACCTGGGAGAAGGTTATTTTTAACAATACGCCTGGATATGAATTCGAACCCAAAACAGTAGGGCAGCAGACAAGTGCCCATTGGGTACAGGATATATTAATGTGAGAGGAAAACATCGAATGAAATTATGTTTACACAGCAATCTTTGATTCACACACACTCTTTTTAGGCAACTTTCAAGCAGCATCGACACCTGGACCTCACGCGGTGGCAATTGTAGTAATAAAATTGATTTCGACCGAATAAAACACAGATGGAGGACATATAACAGCCACAACGACAGTGCTGGGAACAAACTACGATACAGATCATTAACTACGCGTGGCAGATTTCAAGGTAACACTAAAACAGGTGTAAAAGTAACACGACTAATCCGAGAGGTTGTAATTGATATAGCACCTGAATATAACATCGAAGTAAATGCAATAACAAACAGGATGTGTTGATAGCATTACAAGAAAACATTACATGTCATGAGATTGCCAAAAATCTAGAGTGATTCTCATCTTATCAGCACAAACAGGATTCTCAAAAGAGATTACAAGAAGCTGACGTGTACCACAGAGAAAATATTCAGTCTAATTCAAGAAAACTGAAAAATAAAACACAAAGGGATAGAAATAAATATTCTCACATTCAAAAACTGCAGAAGAAATTTAGAAGTATTGTGAGAGAAAGCAAGAAATAGTTTGTAATACATACGTGTAATAGAATAGTGCGTCTTCAGTTGCAAGGGGAAAATGGATTCTCTTTTTGATTTCTATTTCACTTCTGCCATCATCTGTTATTATATGTCCAAGATAGGAGAAACTTGTTACTTGTTCTAGTATCTGCCCGTTTACTGTGATGTTCATCGATGACCTTTCCTATTCCTGCTAATTATCATAATTTTTGTTTTTTGGATGTTAATATCTAAGCCACAATCTTCACTGTGTCTGTGTACTTGTTCCACTAGGTCTTATAACTCTTGCTCAAATTTCTGTATTTTAAAAATGTTGTATTTATTGCAATCCCAAAGATATAAGAACCTTGGAATGTGATCAACATAGAACAATTAGTATAATGAGCCACATCATGAAGATTCTGCTTAGAATTATCATGCAAAGATTTTGGAAGAAAATACAACCCGAAATAGGAGAGCATTGTTGGTTTGTAGAAGGTAAGGGTACAGTAAATGCTGTATACTGAGAATAGTAATTGAACGTTCTATATAAGTAAATCGGTCTCCGTGGCAAAGACGTTACGGACGCGGTTCGTAATTCCGCTTACCTGCGCTCGAAACACAGCTGTGACCGATTTGGCAGCAGACCGTGTCGCGCTGGGTTTTAACGTGTTAGTATGGGAGATGGTCGTTCAGAAAGCAGTGGTAAACTACTGAACGTAACCTTGTCAAGACATCAACAACAGTAATGCTGGTGTTGACAGCAATGTCGGTGTTGACTGCAATGTCCTGTAAATATAACATGCAACAACAACAACAACAACAACAAAATAAATAGAAGTAAGGCAAAGGCTTTCGATAGGGTAAGTCATGTCAACATGATAGAGATGCTTGCGAATATACAAATTGTTGGGAAAGAATTTAGACTTGTAAAAACCATATATTGGAAACAAGCTGCCATCAGAATTGATAATGAAGTAGGTCAATATCAACCTATTAATTAAGGTGTTAGACAGGGATGTGTAGTGTCTTCAGATCTGTTTCCCTGTATAGTGAATATATTTTCAGAAATGTGCAAGATATGAAATGAATCATCATTGGAGGAAGAAACATCAATAACATTAGATATGCAGATAATAAGTATTGATTGTAGACAATGAGCAGGATCTGCAAACATTTAGTAGATGCGGTTGTTGCACACAGTGAACAGCTAGGGTTAGAATTAAATTGTAAGAAGACAGAGATTATAATCGTCACTAGGAAGAACGAAATACCACAATGTACTATACAAGTAAATGGGAATATTCTTCAACAAATGAATCGCTACAATTATATCGGAATAGTCATAACATCTTATGGGAGATGCCTTGAAGAGATTAGAACAAGAATCGCCATGGCGAAGGTAGCTTTTTGCAAGACAAAAAAACACACTGACCAATAAAAAAAATTTCAATTTAAATGAGAAAAAGATTACTGAGCTGCTATATAGTGCCTGCACTTTTGTATGGATGTGAGGCGAGGACAATGAGCAGTCAAGCTGAAAAACATCTGATGGATGTGAAAATTTTGTTTCTGAGAATAATGCAAAGGATACCATTGGACAGACAGAATAATCAACGACCAAGTTCTACAAGAAACAAATGAAAATCGTCAACAGATTAGAGAAATTAGACGTCGACAGTCAAAATTATTTTGGACATGTTATGAGAAGAAATAAATTAGAGACTTTGGTGACAATTGGCAAGATTGAGGGGAAGTGAACAGCTGGAAGACAGAGAAATAAATACCTGGATGGTTTGACCACGTGGCATGGTCGAGACAAGAACACTGAGCTGATCCACGACTTTGGTGATCGAGTGAAATGGCGAATCATGACCGCCAGCTCTTATCGTCATGGCACATGATGTATGGATTGTGGGACGTCTGAGGCACACACTAGTTTGGTAATGTCTGGAAGATTGTGAGGCATCCGAGACAGACACCAGTAGGGTTAATTACGGATAGAGTGATGGATTGAACCCTGCTGCGATGAAGCTAGTTCATGACTGTCACAAAATAAAACCTTGAGTTTAACCCGTTGCTTATTATAGAGGATTTCTGATTAAACGGACGATCTGCTAAGCGACAATTGTTTCAACTAATACAGAGAAAACATTCATAGTTGTGGCTGCACGTGTTCCCAAACAGGTCGGGCATAAATAACAGCTGTACTTGTACATCTGGTTAAACGGATTGGCAACACTCGGAAGTGAGGGAGACGAATCCCGGCATCGCCTTGACAGTTTGTCAACATTTGAATACAGATGGAACCCGTGGGATCATGGGGGAAATCGGATGTCGACCATCACCTGTCGGGCAAAATTAACAGTGGCAGATGTATAGGGGAAGTGAGTGCGCTGAATCATACATCTCTTTGACAGATTATAAACAAATCAGAGGGAAAACGGAAGTACTCAGCACGGAAGTAAACAGTACCTCTGTCAATTCTTAGTTTCCGGAACATCAAGAAGATTGGCAGCTAGGGACAGGTAACAGTCCATCTGTCAATTAGAGTTTCCAGACATCAAACAGAAATGGCAGCGGTGATTGTCCCCAGTCGACAGAAGATTGACGGCTGGTTATTGGCAACTGTTGTTGGGAGTATACAGGAACTCGCTGGCTTGTTTTTGGGAATCTAAACAAGTGATGACAACTTTGACAGTGACTAGGCAGGAGAAAATCGATTCTTGACAATGGATGATATGAGCAAATAACACCTGCAGGACGTCGCCCATATCACGTGACCAATTTTAGGGGTTTGCCAGAAAAACCATGATTGGAGATGGGGAGTTGACCAAAACCGTGGATTATGATGGACGTGTTTGTGGGAGAGCTCTATAGTGTTAGATAAATTTAAGATTAACTAGCATGTGTCGTTATGGCAAAGTGTAGTAGCCATCCCGGGAATAAGGCGGTTTTGCATAAGGTAGTCAATATAGTCTATTAGTTCTAATTAATATAGACTGTAGCCTGGTTAAAACTATAGTGTGATGATTAGCACTGTTAGTGGAAAACTAGTTAGAGTAGAATAGTGATATTGGCTCTGCTAAGGTGAATAGAATACTGAGGTTGCACTCTGTATTGGTCTTTCCTTGTCATAGCCTGATTCGGCCCTAGGTGGGTAGCTAATCTGCTCTATGACAAAGTTTAGTTAGCTAAAGATCATTAAGCAAGGCAATAGGCTTACACTCAGCCGGTAGGATCAGTGACTAGTACTATCACCAGATGTGTTGTTTCTATCCTAGGTTCCCTACCAGATCCGAGGAAACTCAACAAGTTTTGAGGAAAGGTTCAAATCCCATTCGGAAGAACACCAGTGGAACAGTCAATAAAGTTTCGTACAGAACGTAACTAAAGCTAGAAGGAAGATGATTCACCAAAGAGGGTGATGATTACTGATGCCCCACACAGCATCAGACAGTAGTAACTAACCGAGAACATTAATTATAATAGTTACCTAGTGTGATATAATCTCGTGTAATAGAACACAAGACATGATACTTGAGGCTAGATAGACACGAGTGAGGATCAAGTACATTAACAATTAACATTAATAACTGTGTACACACTACAAAGGACTTGTGCATTTTTTAGGAACGATAGGAACGGACATTGTGTAGGGTGCAACCGGTCCATGATTAACTGTTAATACCACCGGTGTCTATTTCGGATGATCATGAAATGGGATTACCAGAGGTCTACAGAGGCAAGTCAGTATCCGGCAAGATGGTTTCGGCACTGGGTGAGATGTACATGTTCTGACGTAACGTGCTGTGGTCTATCCTTGCTAGGATCAGCTGACTGAGTTGTTGTCTGAGAGTCCGATTCTACACACTTTATAGAACACGTCACACATTTTCTTCGCATACACGTCTCATATACGTTACACTTTTCTTTTTAATAAATTAAGCTGTATTAATTTTTAGAAGCAAGAGTTGTTGAGTATGTTGCGTTGGGGAAGTATGAGAGGGGGCATAGTACGACAGTGAGAGAGTGATAGGAAAAGGTGTCCATAGGCTGATGGAGTGTGTTGGACGGAAGCTGGTGGATTCTCCAGGATATTGATAAGAAAAAAAAAATATTATAATGTGGGTGTTTCTCGTCACTCCAGGGACGACACTTTAAAGGAGGACACGACATTATTGGGAGCTCGTCCGGGATCTTTGCACAGCGGGATCTCTCGTAACCGTGATCTTTGGACAGCGGGATCTCTCGTAAACGGGATCTTTGGACAGCGGGATCTCCCGTAAACGGAATCCTTGGTCAGCGAGATCTCCTGCAAGCAGGAACCTTTGACAGTGGGATCTTCTGACAACGGGGTCTTTTGACACGGGATCTTTAGTTATAAGAGGGATATATCATATTGGAGAATCCAGCTAGAGTGAATGTGGATAGGGGTTAGGACTAATATCTTACCTGTTCACACTTCACACGTCTGCATAGGTCTGTGGTCCTGATTCTACTCTTGTCACTGAGTGAATGTGCTGTGTGTGGTAATATCTAGATTTATAGTTTTTGTTCATATAGCTGTATAGTAATTTG
The DNA here is from genome assembly GCA_014155875.1 of Cepaea nemoralis. Taxonomy (NCBI): domain Eukaryota; kingdom Metazoa; phylum Mollusca; class Gastropoda; order Stylommatophora; family Helicidae; genus Cepaea; species Cepaea nemoralis. The sequence goes on along the minus strand of JACEFZ010000127.1, from coordinate 544,774 downwards.
CAGTTATATTGTACTCGACCTGCTAGCTTACCTCTCTGTAAAATGGCCACCCCTAAACTAACCACGTTAGAATTAAAGGCAAAGGGGGAAGACATGGGATTGTCGGGGTCTGATCTAACGGATTACATACAGGAAGTGGAGAGAGAGTATCGTCAAGCAGAAAGGGAAGATCGAAAGGCCGAGTTGGAATTGAGAAGGATGGAATTGGAAGCTGAGCAAGCAGCTAAGAAATTTGAAGCTGAGCAAACAGCTAGGAAACTGGAAGCTGAACACGAAGCTCAGAAAAGGGAGCACGAGTACCGGATGAGGGAACTCGAGTTGAAGAGTCAATCTAATGGGGAAACTGAGGGAGCAGTTGGAGGTTCCTCCATCTCAGGCTCAACATCAGTAGGTGGACATGGGTACCATGCTATGAAGTTTCCTTTAGCGGTCTACGAGGAGGACAAAGAGAAGATTGACCAGTACCTTCAACGCTTCGAGGCTATGTCAGTTGCTATGGGTCTGGAGCGTAACAAATGGAATCTTAAGCTATCCCAGGGTTTACGCGGGACCGGATACGAGGTTTATTCTCGCCTGCCACCAGGACATGAGAACAATTATGACGAGTTAAAGACGGCTCTGCTGAAACGATTCGAGGTTACGTCACATACCTACCGGAAAATATTTCGAGCAGCGAAACGAGAACCGGGGGAGTTGTTTGCCGCCTACAGTTTGCGTCTAAAATCTTATCTCCATAAGTGGATGGATTTGGCTGGGTTTGCACATGACTATGAGAGTCTGGAAGAGCTCATGGTGGTCGATCAGTTGAAGAAGCAAATGTCTAAACCTCTCAGGACGTTCCTGGGAGAACAAGGAGCGGAACGTATTGACCTCGTGACAAAATTAGCGGAACGGTTCGTCGAAGTACATGGGGAAGCAGGGGAAAACCTTTCCACCAACTCCAAAAGTCAAGAGAAACATGACAAGAAGAAAGCCAAAACTTAGGAACAAAAAAGTGGGAACCTTATGTGCAAACATCAGAGGATAGTTCAGAGAAGAAGAAGGAGGGAAGCAAGAACACTCCAAGCTCTACACCAAAACGACCGTGGGCGGAGAAGTGGTGTTCAATTTGTAAGTCACCCTCTCACAATGCAAGTCAAACACGCACAATGCTATTGACTGCAGGGGAAAGTCAGGAGACACTCAATTCGTCGTGTGCTCAGGGAAACCTAAGGTGGAGCTCACCGAAAAGGTCGAGGCCGAGGAAGAGACTCCAGACCAGGAAAAACCACCGGTAGTGGAATTGGTAGAGGTTAACGGTCGTCAAGTGGAGTGTTTATACGACACAGGACTGGACGGGGAGGCCGTGATTTCTGCGGATCTGGTACATCCAGAACAATTCACAGGTGAAACCTTGGATATACAGCCTGCACAGAAGAGTGCTGTGACCATGAAGTTGCCCATTGCTAATGTGGAGATTCGGTCAAGGTACGTCACCGGCACCATCAAGGCCGCTGTATTGACCGATCCCATTTTTCCGGTCATCCTAGGTTGCCGGTATGTCTTTCTGGGAATGCCCAGGGAGCCAATCCATATGGGAGCAATGCAGACTCGCTCTCAGACGAAAACGGAAGGGGCAGATGCAATTGTGACTAACCCAATGCCGGGGGAGCTACGAACTGCCCAGAGTGAGGATGATACTTTACGTCCTTGCTACAGAAAGCTGCAGAAAAGTGCTGATCCACCAGGACGGGGGCAGTACTACATGAAGAATAGGATACTCTACAGGAGAGCAGGAATGGGAGACAACCTATACGGTCAGTAGGTGGTCCCGAAAGCTCACAGGTCCCAGATTCTTCATATGGGGCATACCATCTCCTTTAGTGGACACATGGGTATTGCCGCCACCATGCAGCGGATTTCCTGCCACTACTATTGGCCGGGAATGACAGATGATGTGCGTCGGTATGTGAAGTCATGCCCTGAGTGCCAGAGGGTGGCACCGAAACACTGGACAGCACCGGTGGTGTTGGGTGAGATGCCCATCATGAACTCTCCTTTCGAGAGGGTAGCCATCGATATCGTGGGTCCACTTCCCAGGACTAGGAAGAGGAACATGCATATACTTACAATGGTGGATTGCTGTACAATGTGGGGTGAGGCTATACCGTTGACCACGATTGACTCGAAAAGAGTGGCGGACGCACTGATGGAGGCTTTTACCAGATTAGGCTTTCCGGATCAAATTCTGACGGACAATGGATCTCAGTTTTGTGGAAAACTCATGGAGGAGGTATTTAGGGTGTTTCACTCTAACCACGTACATACCAGCCCTTACCACCCTCAAGCCAATGGACAAGTAGAGCGTTTCAACGGCACGTTGATGACAATGCTCAGGAAACTAGCGCAGGAAAAACCTGATAGGTGGGATGAATATATCCCAGCAGCGCTCTTTGCCTATCGGGAAGTTCCTCATGGCTCAACAGGACTACCACCCGCTACGTTGCTGTTTGGTCGTCCAATCAAAGGACCGTTGGAAGCCATGTTGAGGAGTTGGACTGAAGAGGGGACGTCAGAAGAAGTGATCTCATCCTATAGATACGTGGAGGAACTGAAAGAAAAACTCCACAAGGGATGGACTCTGACAAATCAAAACTTGAAAAAGGCCAGGAAAAGACATGCGGCTTACTACAATCGTAGGTCTAAAGAAAGATCTCTAGAGGTGGGAGATAAAGTCTTGTTGCTACTCCCAACAGGAAACAACAAACTGGAGATAGGTTGGCAAGGACCATTTCCCGTGGAAAGGGTGATATCCAGAACCAACTATCAGATCCGGATCCGGGGAAAGTCGAAGATTTTCCATATCAATCTCTTGCGGAAATACGAAGAGAGACCCGGAGACAAGGCAGCGCACCTCATGGCAATGGCAGTTGCAGTGGAGACAGAAGTGGGAACCAGCGAGGGCAGGGAATATCCCTTGGTACACCAGGAAACCTATAGGGATGTGCAAGTGAACCCTGATCTGACCTCCCAGGAGAGGGAAAGGATAACCCAGGTTCTCAAGTCTCATAAGGAGATACTGACTGATAAACCAGGACGAACGAGGTTGGTTGAGTTCGAGATGACTTTGACCACACAGGAGCCTGTTCGTCAAAAGGTTTACCCAGTGCCATTCGCTAAAGAAAAGGCCCTGGAGGAGGAAATACAAAAACTGCTGGAGGATGACGTGATTGCACCATCCACATCCCCATACAATGCAGGGGTAGTTTTGTTACGGAAACCAAGTGGAGAACACCGGTTGTGTATAGACTACCGACTTCTGAACAGTCACACACAATTTCAGGTGGAACCTTTGCCGAATCCAACTCAGTTATTCGCTAGGCTCCATAAGGCTCGGTACTTTTCAAAGGTGGATCTGAGTCGGGGGTATTATCAGATACCAGTCAAACCGGAGATTCGACCACTGTTAGCTTTCAGTACACCCAGTGGACACTACGAATTCAAGGTCATGCCCTTTGGACTCAGCAATGCACCCAGTGTGTTTACACGCATGATGAGGACTTTACTAGATCCGTTACAGGATCCGTCCATCATCTCATTCATGGATGATATTCTGATTTCCAGTGACAGCTTGGATGACCACTTACAATCCTTGGAGAGAGTGTTTAATAGGCTCAAGGAAGCAGGGCTTACTGCTCGTCCAACCAATTGCATGATTGGTTACCAGACTCTGGAATTTCTAGGTCACACCATCACTCCAGGACACATTGTCCCAGAAGAGAAGAAACTGGAGAAAATCAGAAATGCACCAAGGCCAAAAATGAAGAAGGATGTGCGATCTTTTCTCTCGTTGTGTGGGTTCTACCACAAATTTATCCCACATTTCACTGAACTGGGAGCTCCGTTGAGGAAAACTTGAAAAAGGGATTCCCGGACCAAATCATTTGGACACCAGAATGTGAGAATGCCTATAGTCAGTTACAGGAGGCCTTGGTCAGCAAACCTGTATTACAGCTCCCTGACCTTTCCAAACAATTTGTGTTGAGAACATATGCGAGTGCGATTGGAATTGGAGCCGCTTTGTTACAGGAAGGAAAGGACGATGCTTCGGTTTTGAAACCTGTGGCATACGCAAGTAAGAAATTACTACAGGCGGAGAGGAATTATTCAACCGTCGAGAGAGAGAGTGCTTGTCTCTCGTATGGGCAGTGCAAAAATTCCAGCCCTATTTGTATGGAGTTAAGTTTCGGGTCCAGTCGGATCATCAACCCCTGATGTTCCTGGCTACTTCTCAGAAGCTCAACGCATGTTTGATGCGGTGGTCGTTGTTACTTCAACCCTATAACTTCACAGTGGAGTACATTCCTGGGAAGGAAAATGTTGGAGCGGATTTCTTGTCAAGACACCCAGCTCCTGAAGAAGAAGAATGAATCATCTGGATTAAAATCACGGTGGAGAAGAGTGAGATGGACTACTCTCTTAAGAGGGGGCCTATGTCACAAAATAAAACCTTGAGTTTAACCCGTTGCTTATTATAGAGGATTTCTGATTAAACGGACGATCTGCTAAGCGACAATTGTTTCAACTAATACAGAGAAAACATTCATAGTTGTGGCTGCACGTGTTCCCAAACAGGTCGGGCATAAATAACAGCTGTACTTGTACATCTGGTTGACGGATTGGTAACACTCGGAAGTGAGGGAGACGAATCCCGGCATCGCCTTGACAGTTTGTCAACATTTGAATACAGATGGAACCCGTGGGATCATGGGGGAAATCGGATGTCGACCATCACCTGTCGGGAAAAATTAACAGTGGCAGATGTATAGGGGAAGTGAGTGCGCTGAATCATACATCTCTTTGACAGATTATAAACAAATCAGAGGGAAAACGGAAGTACTCAGCACGGAAGTAAACAGTACCTCTGTCAATTCTTAGTTTCCGGAACATCAAGAAGATTGGCAGCTAGGGACAGGTAACAGTCCATCTGTCAATTAGAGTTTCCAGACATCAAACAGAAATGGCAGCGGTGATTGTCCCCAGTCGACAGAAGATTGACGGCTGGTTATTGGCAACTGTTGTTGGGAGTATACAGGAACTCGCTGGCTTGTTTTGGGAAATCTAAACAAGTGATGACAACTTTGACAGTGACTAGGCAGGAGAAAATCGATTCTTGACAATGGATGATATGAGCAAATAACACCTGCAGGACGTCGCCCATATCACGTGACCAATTTTAGGGGTTTGCCAGAAAAACCATGATTGGAGATGGGGAGTTGACCAAAACCGTGGATTATGATGGACGTATTTGTGGGAGAGCTCTACAGTGTTAGATAAATTTAAGATTAACTAGCATGTGTCGTTATGGCAAAGTGTAGTAGCCATCCCGGGAATAAGGCGGTTTTGCATAAGGTAGTCAATATAGTCTATTAGTTCTAATTAATATAGACTGTAGCCTGGTTAAAACTATAGTGTGATGATTAGCACTGTTAGTGGAAAACTAGTTAGAGTAGAATAGTGATATTGGCTCTGCTAAGGTGAATAGAATACTGAGGTTGCACTCTGTATTGGTCTTTCCTTGTCATAGCCTGATTCGGCCCTAGGTGGGTAGCTAATCTGCTCTATGACAAAGTTTAGTTAGCTAAAGATCATTAAGCAAGGCAATAGGCTTACACTCAGCCGGTAGGATCAGTGACTAGTACTATCACCAGATGTGTTGTTTCTATCCTAGGTTCCCTACCAGATCCGAGGAAACTCAACAAGTTTTGAGGAAAGGTTCAAATCCCATTCGGAAGAACACCAGTGGAACAGTCAATAAAGTTTCGTACAGAACGTAACTAAAGCTAGAAGGAAGATGATTCACCAAAGAGGGTGATGATTACTGATGCCCCACACAGCATCAGACAGTAGTAACTAACCGAGAACATTAATTATAATAGTTACCTAGTGTGATATAATCTCGTGTAATAGAACACAAGACATGATACTTGAGGCTAGATAGACACGAGTGAGGATCAAGTACATTAACAATTAACATTAATAACTGTGTACACACTACAAAGGACTTGTGCATTTTTTAGGAACGATAGGAACGGACATTGTGTAGGGTGCAACCGGTCCATGATTAACTGTTAATACCACCGGTGTCTATTTCGGATGATCATGAAATGGGATTACCAGAGGTCTACAGAGGCAAGTCAGTATCCGGCAAGATGGTTTCGGCACTGGGTGAGATGTACATGTTCTGACGTAACGTGCTGTGGTCTATCCTTGCTAGGATCAGCTGACTGGGTTGTTGTCTGAGAGTCCGATTCTACACACTTTATAGAACACGTCACACATTTTCTTCGCATGCACGTCTCATATACGTTACACTTTTCTTTTAATAAATTAAGCTGTATTAATTTTTAGAAGCAAGAGTTGTTGAGTATGTTGCGTTGGGGAAGTATGAGAGGGGGCATAGTACGACAGTGAGAGAGTGATAGGAAAAGGTGTCCATAGGCTGATGGAGTGTGTTGGACGGAAGCTGGTGGATTCTCCAGGATATTGATAAGAAAAAAAATATTATAATGTGGGTGTTGACTCTCGTCACTCCAGGGACGACACTTTAAAGGAGGACACGACAATGACCACAGACTTTCCTCGCCAAAAGACTGCAAGTATTTCACAGCAACTGCACAGGGTAATGGTAGGCAATCAACACTCACGTCTTACACTAACCGCTTGCAGAGATCCCGAATAGGTTTGTTGCTCACTTATGCAAGAGTATATAACCAGAATCTATAGAACTCTGCAACAACAACAATAAACAGTCTAACAGAAAGCAGTGTCTAGCTTTGCTCTGTCAGTTATGCCTCGGTCTAGGCCAAATGTTCTTTCTTACTGTCTGATTCCACGCCATATATTCTCTTTCACGTCTGATTCTGTGCAAAATATTCTCTCTTCTGTCTAATTGCAAGCCAAATATTATTTTTTCTGTCTAGTATTACGCTAAATATTCTCTTTTTTGTGTCTTGTTGCACACTAAATATTCTTTTTTCTGTGTCTAGTTGCACACTAAATATTATTTTCTGTGTCCAGTTGCAAGCTAAATATTCTCTTTTCTGTCTAGTTGCACGCTAAATATTTTCTTTTTTGTCTCCCTCTCGCCAAATCTCTTTAATTAATGAATTAAATCATCTCATCTCATCTCATTAATTAATGAATTAAATCATATCATCTCATCTCATCATGTTCCTCTTGTACCTTGCGGTCTCCCTCTCGCCAAATCTCTGTAATTAATGAATTAAATCATCTCATCTCATCTCTCAGCTGTTCTTTGTTAGCCTTGAATGATGTGTGAATGAAATAATGTATGAAAGAGAGTGATAGAAGGGCAGAATGTTAGACGGGCCTGCGTGCCCAATTCTTAACCCTTTGAAAATAACGTTTGTTCGTTCGTTCGTTCGTTCGTTCATCATGTTCCTCTTGTACCTTGCGGTCTCCCTCTCGCCAAATCTCTGTGATTAATGAATTAAATCATCTCATCTCATCTCATCATGTTCCTCTTGTACCTTGCGGTCTCCCTCTCGCCAAATCTCTGTAATTAATGAATTAAATCATCTCATCTCATCTCATCATGTTCCTCTTGTACCTTGCGGTCTCCCTCTCGCCAAATCTCTGTAATTAATGAATTAAATCATCTCATCTCATCTCATCATGTTCCTCTTGTACCTTGCGGTCTCCCTCTCGCCAAATCTCTGTAATTAATGAATTAAATCATGTCATCTCATCTCATCATGTTCCTCTTGTACCTTGCGGTCTCCCTCTCGCCAAATCTCTGTAATTAATGAATTAAATCATATCATCTCATCTCCTCTCATCATGTTCCTCTTGTACCTTGCGGTCTCCCTCTCGCCAAATCTCTGTAATTAATGAATTAAATCATCTCATCTCATCTCATCATGTTCCTCTTGTACCTTGCGGTCTCCCTCTCGCCAAATCTCTGTAATTAATGAATTAAATCATCTCATCTCATCTCATCATGTTCCTCTTGTACCTTGCGGTCTCCCTCTCGCCAAATCTCTGTAATTAATGAATTAAATCATCTCATCTCATCTCATCATGTTCCTCTTGTACCTTGCGGTCTCCCTCTCGCCAAATCTCTGTAATTAATGAATTAAATCATCTCATCTCATCTCATCATGTTTCTCTTGTACCTTGCGGTCTCCCTCTCGCCAAATCTCTGTAATTAATGAATTAAATCATCTCATCTCTTCTCATCATGTTCCTCTTGTACCTTGCGGTCTCCCTCTCGCCAAATCTCTGTAATTAATGAATTAAATCATGTCATCTCATCTCATCATGTTCCTCTTGTACCTTGCGGTCTCCCTCTCGCCAAATCTATGTAATTAATGAATTAAATCATCTCATCTCATCTCATCATGTTCCTCTTGTACCTTGCGGTCTCCTTCTCGCCAAATCTCTTTAATTAATGAATTAAATCATCTCATCTCATCTCATCATGTTCCTCTTGTACCTTGCGGTCTCCCTCTCGCCAAATCTCTGTAATTAATGAATTAAATCATCTCATCTCATCTCATCATGTTTCTCTTGTACCTTGCGGTGTCGAGGTGAAGTATAACATCGTGAGAGTGCCCGATTATGAGCTTGTTTGAGTCAGTCCGTTTATACTTCTTAGTTTTTCTACGAGCAGTATGATGATCCCCTGCCGGCTTGCTAGGCCAGTCGCAGATTTAGGACACATAGTCTTAATACTTCGAGTTAACAAATGACGTGCGGCTCGAGTGGGCGTTAAGCATTATCACGTCTAAGGAGGCTTTGCATGGCTTTGTTGGCATGTTTGATGTGATGGAGTGTGGGGCAGCGAGCCTGCATATTTGTTGGCTTCCGGTGCAAGTCAATGAAGCTCACACAGGTCTCTATGTCACATGCATGTAGGGGGAAACACTTACTAATATTAACGCTGAACATACAATCAGTATGTAATCAATAATCAATCATCAGTAATCAATACAAACAGGAAACCCTAAATATGATTTGTGCAAATTGAAAACTGACAAAGAAATACAAGATAATTTTAACATAGAAGTAAAGAACGAATTTGATATATTGTCTGATCTAGAGATCCTATTTAAAGATGTGTATGATCAATGGGAAATGTTGAATTCTTCTTCTTCTTCTTCTTCTTCTTCTTCTTCTTCTTCTTCTTCTTCTTCTTCTTCTTCTTCTTCTTCTTCTTCTTCTTCTTCTTCTTCTTCTACTGCTTCTGCGTTCATCCGGAGTTTTTTTTTTTTTTCCGGATGTGATTGCATTGTACCTGTTTACAGCAGAGCTGCGTTCTTGCGCCGTTAGGCCGACACATCCGACTTCTGCGGGCATTTGTTGACCGGGTTAACCTTCCCGGATTGAAGAATTCTATAAGTTGTGTTGCAGAAAAAAAAAACTATTCAAAAATTAAAGAAAGTGGATGACTGAAAAAATGTTACAACTAATGGAAACCAGAAGACGGAATAAAAATAACCCTGCCAAATATGAAGAAATTCAGTCAGAATATTATGTAAAGAGGCAAAAGAAGCATGGATCAACAAAACTTACATAGAAATTGAAAAACAATACAACAGTAAATCTACCAAACTAATGCACACAAGAATTCAGGAGCTTAATAACCAAATAACACATACATCAGCAGGCTGCCTAAAGGCAAAATTTATAATAGAAAATGATCAGATTTTACAAGTGTGGTCAGATTATGTGAAAAACCTTTATGATGATAACAGTGAACAACAGTATTATATTCAAAATTATAAAGAACGGCCATCAATTTTGAAGATGGAGGTTCAGAATGCTCTTAAGCATATGAAATCTGGCAAGACCCCCGGTTCACACAGCATCACAACAGAAATTATTAATGCTTTAGAATAATATGGAATAGATAAAGTTACCAAACTGCTGAATACAATATATGATACTTGAAATGTACCTCTTGAATTATGTAACTCTGTATTTATTGCAATCCCAAAGAAATCAGGAGCCTTGGAATGTGATCAACATCGAACAATTGGTATAATGAGTCACATCACGAATATTTTGCTAATAATTATCATGCAAAGAATTAGGAAGAAAATAAAACCCGAAAAGGGAGAAGAACAATGTGGGTTTGTAGAAGGCAATGTTGCAGTAAATGCTGTGTATATACTGAGAACAGTAATTGAACGTTCTATAGAAGTAAACAAAGATCTATATCTTTGCTTTATTGACTACACAAAGGCTTTCGATGAAGTGAGACATGTCGACATGATAAGGAAGTTTGAAGATCTACAAATTGATGGAAAAGACCTTATACTTGTAAAATACATATTGGAAACAACAAGCTGCCATAACAATTGATAATGAAGTAGGTGAATATCAGCCTATTAAGAGATGTGTGAGACAGGGATGTGTAATGTCTCGATATCTTTTTTCCCTGTACAGTGAAAATATTTTCATAAATATAGAAGATATGGAAGGAATCAACATAGGAGGACAATGCATCAATAACATTAGATATGCAGATGATACAGTCTTGATTGCAGAAATGAACAGGACCTGCAACATTTAGTAGATGCGGTTGTTGCACACAGTGAACAACTAGGGTTAGAATTGAATTGTAAGAAGACACAGAGTATGGTCGTCACTGGGAAGAAGGAAATACCACGATGTGATATACAAGTAAATGGACATATTCTTAAACAAGTGAATCGGTATAGTTCTCTCGGAACAGTCATAACATCTGATGAGAGATGCCTTGATGAAATTAGAACAAGAATTGCCATTGCGAAGGTAGCCTTTTGTAAGATGAAAAGCAGACTGACCAATAAAAAGATATTAATTGAAACAAGAAAAGAGTGTTGAAGTGCTACATAGAACCTGTACTTTTCTATGGATGTGAAGCGTGGACAATGAGCAGACAAGCTGAAAAACATCTGATGGCAGTGGAAATGTGGTTTCTGAGGACATGGACAGACAAAAAAACCAATGAACAAGTCCTTCAAGAAACAAATGAAGATCGTAAACTGATTAGAGACATTAGACGTAGACAGTCAAAACTTTTTTGTCCATGTTATGAGAAGGAATGACTTGGAAAACTTGGTGACAGCCGGCAAGATCGAAGGGAAGAGACCAAGGTGAAGACCGAGAAGTAAATACCTGGATGGCTTGACCACATGGTATTGTCGAGACGGAAACACGGAGCTGATCCACGACTCTAGTGATCGAGTGAGATAACAAAACATGATCACTCACGCTTATCGGCATGGCACATGATGGATGGATATAATCAAAACGGACTGAAGATATTGTCAGACATCAAACATTAACCATTATACCGTATTCAGGGGTCAGCATGTCAAAACAGATAAGAGCACTAGTTCTTAAGCATTCGGTGTGCTTATGTCTATTTTTTTTTTTTATTTAGCATATCCTTTACAGGACTTAGCTGTCAACACCAGCATCTTTCAGCTGTATGTTGATCTCTTGGCAAGATTACGCTCAGTAGTTTGCCATTGCTTTCTGAGCGGCCGGCTCAGTATCCCGCAAGTCACGAGCGGGGGTCGAACCGCCTCAGCTCTCGCTCCGCTACGAGACTCTGCGTGATAAACGGGATTACAGAGAGAAAGTGTTGTAACCCCACAGCCAGAGAGACCGGCTTATGTCTATTTAGCGGGTTGAAAATCCACACCTGTCAGTTGGAATAAAATGTTGAATTTTCGTCCTTGACTTGGAGAGGGTTCGCCTGATAGCGAAGGACACTAGTAATTGGGAAGGTCAAACCACAGGCAAAAATCAGTCCAGAGTACTAGAAGTAGCAGCACTTGTTTGAACTACCGTACGCTTGTGTTCAAAGCCCGCGAAAACTATTAGACACCATTCATTCGTCAGCAGCTGTGGTTGTGCCTCCAGGCTGAAACTGCTGTAACGTCCACTCCACCTCGTGAAAGACGAACGCAAGATTTCTCTCAGAAATTCGCTGATGAGGGCATAATACCGGTCATACCAATCTTCGCTAAAGCGTTAAGAGGTGCTTGCCATCTTATATAGACATATAACTAGCTTGCGTGAACAACTATAGTTAAAATTAAACTGTAAGAAGAAAGAGATGATGGTCGTCTCTAAGAAGAAAGAAACACCACAATGTAATACACCGATAAATTAGAGTATTCTTAAACAAGTGAATACGCACAACTATCTCGGAACAGTCATTACATCTGATGGGGGACGCCTTGAAGAGATTAGAACAAGAAACGCATGGCAGATAGCCTTTTGCAGGATGGAAAACGTGCTGACCATTAAAAAGATGTCAATTACAATGAGAAAAATAGTGTTGAAGTGTTACATAGAACCTGTACTTTTGTATGGATGTGAAACGTGGACAATGAGCGGACAAGCTGAAAATCATCTTATAGCAGTAGAAATGTGGTTTCTGAGGAAAATGCGAAGAATACCACGGACAGACAGAAAATCAATGAGCAAGTCCAACGACGAGCAAATGAAAACCTTAAACAGATTAGAGAAATTAGACTTAGTGAACATTCTTTAAGACATTATGAGAAGAAATAAACTAGAGATCTCGGTGACAACTGGCAAGATTGAGGGGAAAAGAACAAGGGTAAGTCATATGCGTTAATATCTGGATGGCTTGGCCACGCGTCATGGTCGAGACAAGAGCACAGAGCTTATCCACAACTTTGGTGATCGTATCAGATGGCAAAACATGACAGCCCACGCTTATCATCGGCATGGCACATGAGGATGAATCTCTTTCAGCTTTCAGGTGGCTCTACAACCTATGAGATTGGGGATCTGGAGTAACAATCGCTAGCTGAAACTCTGTACTCCAGAGCACAAGTTATGGGGGTAGTGATGATTCAAAAAGAGCACAATACGCGCGCACCATATATAACAGATCGTTATAGACTACCGCAGAGGGGTTAAAGGGGTTAAAGGGGTTAAAGACAAGAGGATCAACTTAATTGCACCGAGTTCTGTCCCATAAGGCTCGCTCTTTCCACAAAGCAGCCTGCCGAACATCGCTAAAGACACGAATCCCATAATACCAGCCATGACTCTGAATAACGGAGTCTTTGAACGAACTCAAGCCTTTCGTGGCGCCAAGCAGGTGGTTTGTCCACTTAGACAGGGAAGTCTCCACTAATTCAGATAGTGAATAATCAAACAGATGATGCCGTGTGCCATTTGTGAACTGTTGTGAAAGTAATATACATTTGTAATCTGTGCTCATCGGAAAACCATAAGCAGTGCTGCAATCCAAAGTCTCTTGGGATATACAGATACCTTATGGGTTTGCCTCGGGTGCAAGAACTGGATTCTAGTAATTAATCAATAGGGCTGGACAGTTGTTTTTTTTCTGTAATACTACATTTATTTCGTTTATATAAACTGGCATTATACAATGAATTTCTGTGCATTGTTTTATTAAGCCCATAGCTCAGTACATCCGCCGTTTGTTCAGAAAGCAAAGTAAACTACTGAACGTAAACTTGCAAGGAAATCACAAACAGCCAAAGAAATGCTGGGGTTGACTGTGACTTCCTGTAAAGGATGCGCAATTAGCTTCTCGTGCGCGATCTCTCTTTCCCTCTCTCTCTCTCCCTCTCGCTTCCTCTCTCTCTCTCTCTCTCTCTCTCTCTCTCTCTCTCTCTCTCTCTCTCTCTCGCTCTCTCGCTCTCTCTTCGCCTGGTTCGTATCTTATGGCCAGTCAGACATGGGAGACCCTACCGATAGCTGCCCTACCATCGGTATAGCCCTTGGGTTCGTTGTAACACACAAACCCCTCTAACGCTGTAAGGTGGAGACACGACAGAGGGAAGTTCCAAAAGATGCATTTCTTGATTACTGTGTTGTTGTCCATGATTGGTGTTCATATGATAAAATGGTTCTATTTAAGAGGTTACGGCGTATGTATCTGCCTCGTGAAGAGCTTTTTATGTTCTGTGTCTGGACTGTGAACCTGTCGCCTTCAAATGATTATAGTACCTCGCTGGAGGGTAAAGTGCACTTCGAGGCACTTACAACGAGACCCATTTTGATATCATCATTAGCCAGGTATATGGGAAGAGCTGTCAACATGACCATCCGAGACATAGTAAGGAATGATGTTATCAGACAGTGGTATCAACACCTTGTGTTACATGTATCGAAACGCAGAAAATTGAATGGTTCGGTCATCTTGTTAGAATGCAACACCGTTAGTTATCAACACTGACGCTACACCAAGGAAGATCTGATACGAGAGGGCACGAAACAAGAAAATGAATTGACGACTTGAAAGTGTCATCAATGGGGCGCTGGAACATCATCTATTCCTCCCAACGACTCTTGACGGCAAAAGTGGGAAATTAAGATGATTAACAAGGAATATTATTCACCAAAACCCACAGCTTCTATGGATACATTTCTCCTGTTATTTCAAAAGCTTCAACAATTCCCTTATGAAGGATTATGTTCTGTGTGGATTAAGGGACGCACATGTTGACATTCACGCCGGTCCTACGGAGTCTGTTCCCTATAAACGATATGGTAGAGGTCTTAAGGAAATAAAATAAAAAGAGTCTTACAAGTCGAGAGGATCGACTTCATTGCATATGGTTTTATCCCATATGGCTCGGTCCCTTTCCGCAGGTCGGCATGCCGAAAGCGTCGCACAAAGCATGAACTCCGTAGATCCAGCGATGACCCCCAGGAGTCTCCGAGAAAAACGCACTCGTAAACAGAACGACGTAGCCCGGAGTCTAACCCACCACCTTAGGAGCGAGAGGCACACGGCTTGGCCACTTCGTCGCGGAGATTCCCCTTAGGGAAATATGAAAGGCATACTACACTTACTTTTCAGTTGTCTTTTATAAAAGTAATGCTTCCCCTTTCTTGCTTTCTGTCATCGTTTTAAAAAAGGCCTTAAGACCATTATTTTCTGCCGATATTTATGAGCTTTGATGATGACATAACTTATATTGAATTTTTTTTTTCGTTTACAAGTGGCCTTAAATTTTATCATCATCACCATCTCCATCAACGTCATCTTCCACTTCTGTCGTCAAGTGTCGTGGGGAGGAATAATTTGAGCTCCAGCGCCTGGTAGGCAGCACTTGATAGTGTCATTCCGTGTGATTGTACAATGTCTTTGATGTCGTCAATCCATTTTCTTCTTGGACGTCCTCTTGGTCTCGTCGCTGATGATCTTTGATCTTTAAATTTTGTATAACCCATTAATTACTCTTATCACTGCACTTTTGTGATGGAAGCCATAGAAATAATTCATCTTTAACCGTTAACAGTAAATTAAAGCTCAGAGGGAAAATGTATCAGATCTCATCGGCCTTTTAGAGCTGTGCCTTGTTTGCGCTAGGCTATAAACCTTTTATGTCGTCAATTTTTAACATACAATATTCTAAAGCAGAGGTTACCAAACCACGGTCCGCGGGCCACTTGTGGCCCGCCAGCTGTCAGAAAGCGGTACGCGAGGCCTCGTTATTTAAAATAAACTATTTTAATAATTTGAAAACTGCACTCGGAGCGCCCCGTCAGCGTGCGATAATTTACTCTGCTCGTGGTTGTTATGCTCAGATATTATCGAATGCGCCTGTTCAGTTCAGCAAAATCTTCAGTACGAAGTAAATCATTTGAAATGCAATTCTGCACTAAAATGTAAATTTCTGGAGCTGCCTGTTTCACCTTCAGCTGATCATATGATTTCATTCTGGCGACTATTGCCTGGCGAACAATTTGAACACTTGCGGTCATTCGCCCAGAGATATATTGGTCGTTTTGGTTTGACTTACAGATGCGAGCAGTCATTTTCCGCAATGACCGTTATGAAAAAGGAAAAAAAAACAGCAACGTTCCAGACTCATCGACAGTAAGCTAGCTGCGCTCATGACTTTGGGTACGATAGATGTGTGCCCAGACATTGATAAACTGGTATCTGAACTCAAGTAAATGGTTATGAAGAACAGTTACAACTGTAAATTAATTAAATTAATAGCGATATACTGGTTTAAAATTTATTGTTAAGTGAACATTTGATTTTAAACCAAAACATGACCGCAGTGTAGTACTGACACTGACTGCCTTTAAAGTTTTATCATTTTGTTGACGAAAGTTAAGAAAATGTCAGAATGATATTGCACGACTTTTATAATTTTATAACGTTGTGGCCCGCTTAACTACCGAAAATAGTAGATATGGCCCTCTACTTGAAAAGCTTGGGAACTACTGTTCTAAAGTATTGATACAGCCTGACAATGCCATGACATTGTTGCCATAACATTTTTGAACACGTTTTCCTTTGGTAATTACATGAATTGCATTGTGAAGACATTGTATTATTTCATTTTCCTGATCTGCAAATACACATATTGTTTCATTATCCTTATCTGCAAATACACAGACGAAACATATGCAACCGAGCGGGTGTGAACATAGATATTTCTCTGTCAAAATGTACTTCTCAGCGGGTGTTACCCTCACCTAGGGCGGAAATTAATTTTCAAAGGGAAAAAGAACGCCAGATGTGTATTCGTGGATTTAATGCACGGATATGTAATGACATTATCGATTCACCTCTGGGTGAAAACGAAACTAAATACCAAACGCGTATAACTATATTGTATAGATCCGGAACTGGGATGCTTGGCTGCATACGCTAGGAAATTAACGTGAATCTGTGGCATGGTAACCTGCATATCACGTGACAATCTTGGTGTTAGAAAAGACAGAATGTTCATTGCCTAATGCAATATAATCTTACCTAAGGCTGGGGATGCCACAGTGGCGCAGTGGATAGGCCGCCAGCCTGTCAGCCAGCTGGGGGTATGTTCGAGTCCCTTTCGAGGCGGGGAGTTTATTTTAATTATCTTGGGTTCCCAGGTCTTGTTGTTGTTGTGGTTGTTGTTGTTGTTTTTGTTGTTGGCGGCAGCGGTGTGGTGGTGGTGGTGGTGGTGGTGGTGGTGGTGGTGGTGGTGGTGGTGGTGGTGGTGGTGGTGGTGGTGGTTCTAGTCGATGCTGCTAGGCGTAGTGGGAAGGGGTAATTGAAGTTGCAGCGCCGGTGACCAGTGCCTTTCCTCCAATTTCTTTCACGATTCATGAGCAGTATTTGTCTAGGGTAAATTCCCTACAGGCATGCTAGATCTTTCATAGGTTCGTTACCTACTTAACCAGTCCCAGATTTACCTATCCTAATTATATGACCACCAGTAAATGATCTAGAACAGTGGTTCTCAACCTTTTTTGGAACATGTACACTTTCACCACATGTCAGCATGTCATTCCACTCTTTCCAGTGAACGAAATAAGAAGAATTCCCCCCCCCCCCCTTTTCCAAAATTGTCAGCCTCAAAAGGTGCATTTTGTATATTAACAATATTTTATTAGCACACCAAATTAATCATAATACAATAAACAAATAACTAAAGCGTTAAAGAATGTCAGTACTCGACACAAGAATGCCAGAAACGTGTGATTCATCAAACAAAACGCTCAATAGAAAACCAGGATATTGTGCCTGAAGCCATTTTGAGTCTGCCAATCTGTGGTTTTAATTCCACCCGCCCCCGCCAACCCCCACACCATGGACACCATACAATTCCCCCTTGGTTATATATTGACCATACCACATATGGTGTTCAAACCACACACATAAAACACGGCTAGGCGTGGACACAGGTTGTTTTTAACATAGTCGATCCCTGGTCGAAAGTTCGGTTCACATTGGAGCGGATATGAACTTTTAAATTTGACCTAGGTTGACCCAGCTTTAAAAGGGTACTAGAACATACTTTGCCGGGCTCATAGGTCTAGGGGTTACACGACTTTCTCCGTAATCCTGTCTACTCTTGTGAGTAACGTGACGTTTCGCGAGAATCGGTAGCTGTTCTCTCCACGTCGGTACCTTACGGGGTATGTGAGCCGGTCGCTCAGAAAGCAATGGCAAACTTTTTTTTTTTTTCATTCGCATATCCTTTACAGGACATCGCTGTCAACAGCAGCATCTTTCAGCTGTCTGTTGATTTCTTGGCAAGATTACGCTCAGTAGTTTGCCATTGCTTTCTGAGCGGCCGGCTCAGTTATACCGAAAATCACCAGCGGGGGACGAACCGCTCCCAGTTCGCGCCCGCTACGAGACTCTGCGTGATAAACGAGATTACGGAGAAAGTGTTGTAACCCCTCGGCCAGAGATACCGGCAATGGCAAACTACTGAGCGTAATCCTGAAAAGAAATCAACAATGAGCTGAAAGATGCTGATGTTGACAGCGAAGTCCCTTATAGGTTATGCGAACACCAAAAAAAAAAGAACATACTTTGAAAATAAACGTGGGAGCTTGATACTGGTCACATTAACGATCAGGTAGCCATATGTGTGTGTGTGTGTGTGTGTGTGTGTGTGTGTGTGTGTGTGTGTGTGTGGGTGGGTGGGTGGGTGGGTGGGTGTGTGTGTGTGTGTGTGTGTGTGTGTGTGTGTGTGTGTGTGTGTGTGTGTAATATAAATATGGTTGTCCACGAAAGTTTGTCCAAATAGTGCGGCTATTTCATGACGGCATGCAGGCAAGAGTACAGGAAAATGGTGAACTGTCTGAACCCTTTCCTGTTACCAATGGAGTGAAGCAAGGATGTGTCCTGGCACCAACACTGTTCAGCCTCATGTTTTCAGCTATGTTGACGAATGCCTTCGAGAACAACGACATTGAAATAGACATCAACTACCGCATGGATGGAAAGTTATTCAATCTCAGATAGCTGAAAGCTAAAACCAAAATTAACAGCGACACCGTCAGAGAGCTCCTGTTTGCTGATGATTGCGTTCTATACGCCAACTCAGAGGCGGACATGCAACATAATGTTTCAGTTTTCTCACATGCCTGTGCCAACTTTGTGCTCAATATCAATTTGGAGAAGACTGTAGTTATGTACCAGCCAGTTCCAGGGAAGAATCACACTGTGCCGAATATCAAAGTGAATGGTCATAGTCTAAGTGTTGTGGACAAATTCACCTATCTTGGCAGCACTGTATCACAAGCTGCCACAATTGATGATGAAGTGAATGCAAGAATCTCCAAGGTCAGTGCAGCCTTTGGCAGACTGTACAAGAATGTATGGGACAGAAATGGAATAAGCCTGCAAACAAAGCTGAAAGTCTACAAAGCAGTCGTATTATCCACACTGCTATATGCTTGTGAAACCTGGACTGTTTATCAGCGACACGCTAGGAAAATAAACCACTTCCGCACAGTCCGCCTTAAGAAGTTACTGAAGATTAAATGGCAAGACAAGATCCCAGACACTGAAATCCTGGAAAGAGCGTCAATGCCCAGTATCCACACTCTACTAATGAAGAATCAGATTCGCTCTGCTGGTCACTTGACTCGCATGCCAGATCACAGGCTCCCTAAACAAATTTTTTATGGCGAGTTGCGTTCTGGTAAACGCTCCCAAGACGGCCAGAGGAAACGCTTTAAAGACACTCTGAAAATCTCACTGAATGCTTTTGGAATTCATCATGACACCTGGGAGACTGCAGCCAGAGACCGAAATTCGTGGCGTGCATCATTACGCAAGGGTGCAGTCACTTGTGAGGCAACCAGGACTGCAAGAGCTGTGAAGAAAAGACAGAACAGAAAAACTACTGCAGGAAATCCTCCTCCAGAAACGCCAAGCATTCTTTGTCCACATTGTCAAAGAACATTTCGAGCGAAAATAGGCCTTATCAGACATCTTAGAACTCACGGCTCCATACTTTCAACTCCACTGGATGAAATTAATGGTCATCATCATTCTTGATGGACAAATAACATATATATATATATATATATATTCAGTAGCATGTCTTTTGCAGAACTTCGCTCCCATAATAACCTTCCGGAAAATTCTCGATAATAAGCAAGATGTCCAGCGTCCGATAAACCCATCTGGAGATCATCTGCGACACCCTGCACCTATCTTCTCTTTGCCTTCCTCTCTCTCTCTCTCTCTCTCTCTCTCTCTCTCTCTCTCTCTCTCTCTCTCTCTCTCTCTCTCTCTCTCTCTCTTTCTCTCTCTCTCTTTCCAGGCACATACCCCTCCATGACTGTTCTCTCAAAACTTTCGTGACGTTTTAAGTGACCAAAATATTTCAATTTTCTTTGTTTTATCGTCTTTAATGGCCAACCCTCTTCAATATTCAGCGCTTGAAGTATGGATGCATTTGTTCTTTTCTTTACCCAAGACGTTCTTAGAACCCGTCTATAACATTTATATTCAAAGGCATTTATGCGCTGTTCAGCTGGTTTAGTAAATGTCCAGGTCTCACAGGTGTATGTTGCAATAGGGAAGCTGCATGTTCTTAAAAATCTAATGTTCGTAGTTCTATCTGTCCCACTCCACAATTTATTCAGTTGGTTTAGTCTTTGAAGAGCAATAGATATTCGTGTTTTAATTTCTTTCATTGTGTCACCATTGTTGGTAATCAATGAACCAAGATATTCGAAATTTTCCACCACCTTCAATGTTTCCTCATTAACGTGTATTTCTTTCTCCATATTAGTTTTATCTGTATTCATTATCTTTGTATTTGCTATGTTAAGATATAAATTGTGATCTTTACTATTCAGTTGGGTTGAGGTTATAGGGTTTTCTGTACCATTCTGTGATGTGGTTAACAATACTGTATCATCAGCATACCGAATCTCTGGTATGTCATGACCACCGATATTTAGGGCATCATAATTCTCCCTCTTTATATCATCTCTGACATTTCTCATTATATTTTCGGCATACAGGTTAAACAAATAGAGAGAAGAGCACACATCCCTGACGGACTCCTTGCTTGATATCATACCTATCTGATGTCTCGCTATCTATTCTAACCGCAACATGTTGATCTAGGTCTGTGGTTCTCAACCGGTATGGAATCCCCCCCCCCCCCTCCTTTACCACCAGGGGGAATTTTAGGGTTTCCGTGGGGGAGGGGGGATTAAGATTATTTCAAGATCGGGTTAATACAAGAACCGATTACTTGATATTGTTTTTCCCTCCATACTTTACGGTTCTGGACTTCTCGCCCTTCTGAAATTCGTTTCTTCTTCTTCTTCGTTCATCCGGAGTTTTTTTTTCGGATGTGATTGCGTTGTGCCTGTTTACAGCAGAGCTGCGTTCTTGCGCCGTTAGGCCGACACATCCGACTTCTGCGGGCATTTGTTGACCGGGTTAACCTTCCCGGGGTGAAATTCGTTTGATAACGTAAGTAGACCCGCAGATCACGTTTTATGTAGATGTCTAGACTTGTTCTAGATTTTTTTTTTTAATGTTGAATATCCCTTACAGGACGTTGCAGTCAACACCAGCATTTTTCAGCTGCCGTTGATGTACTATGCAAGCTCAACGTTCAGTAGTTTGCCATTGTTTTCTGACGACTGGCTCACATACCCCCGTAAGTTACCAGAGCGGCGAGATCCGATGCCGAATCTCGCGCAGCTGTTTTCTCTACGTGTATATACGGGATTACGGACAACGTCGGTAACTCTTGGTCAGGGAGACATGTTCTAGATTGTGTTATTAAATTTAGCTTCCATTTTTACGTTTACTGTGTATGGGGAATATATAGGGAGGAAATACTAAAAGGGGGAGGGGGGATGACATTCTGAGCATATGTTGAAGGGGTGCATGAGCTAAAACAGGTTGAGAACCACTGCTCTAGATAGAGCATTTGTATGAGTTGTATTAAATTCTATGGAAAGCCCATATTCCACATGATTTCCCAAAGTTTCTGATGTTGCACACAATCGAATGCCTTTGAATAATTCACAAAACGTGGGAATAGGTTTACATTAAATTCTCTGCACTTCTCTGTTATTAAATGCATGTTGAGTATGTGATCTCTTGTTCCTCTCCCTTGTCTAAATCCAGCTTGAATCACATTAATTTCTTCTTCCATTTTCTTACGAAGTCTCCCCATTGTGATTTTAAGTAGAATTGTAATTTCATGACTGATCAGGGCAATAGTTCTGTTGATGGTGCAAATTTCAGATTATCCTTTTTTTGGTATTGGAATAAAGATAGTTCTTTTCCAATTTTTTGGCCATATGCCATATTTCCATATCTTTTTACATAATGCGTGATATATTTGTATGCTTTCTTCTCCTCCTGCTTTAATTAGTTCGGCTGGTATCTCATCACATCCAGGTGATTTGCCATTCTTCAGGTTCTTTATTGCCCATACAATTTCATCTAATGAGGGTTCAGTTTCTGTCTCTGCTGTCATTGGTTCATGCATCTCATTCATATCATACATTCCACTGCAGTATTCTTGCCATCGTTCTAGAGTTTATTTAGATTCTCTTAAGGTATTTCCCAACTTGTCACAGATAACATTTAATAATAACAACGATTGCCTGGAAGAGGCTAAAGGGAGTAGAACGTTATATACAACAGTAAGAAAGAGACAACCCGTGTTATTTCGTCATATAATGGGAAGAGAATTATTGGAAAACATCGTCACGACTGGAAGGTTCAGTAGGAGAAGAGGAACATTTGTTTCAGAAATCACATCTCCGTTGAATCTTCCCGATCTTAGAACGTCATGCTTGTAGATATAGCGATTGACAGCATTGTCCTTTCAGTTTTCAGTAGCAATTCGACAGTTCGCCATGATGGTTTTCAGTGAGGAAATTGATAGACTTAATTTGCTACAGAAGTTAACCAGCTGAGTGAGTTAAAACCAATCGTGATTTCTAAATAAATGTTTGCTGCATCATACAAATTGACAACGAAAAAAGCAAACATATTCACCTTAAGGGATTCATATTATTGTGACTTGCTAATTGTTATTTGTTTCGAAGCATAATTAACAAGGGATGTATGCAGCTGTGGTTTTGCACTGAAAATGAAATCATAACAATAACTGGCGACTTTAGCCTATATTATTTATATGTAATAAGTTATAGAAATCGCAACTCTTTAACAGAAAGGAAGGGTAATCTAGAATGATAGGCAGATAACACTGTCCCTCCCCCTTCTCAAATAGTGCCAAGGGTTAGAAGCGCTGATCATGTCTGTGAAGAGACACAATGAAAATCAAAATCTTTTTCTGAACTGAAAACGAACAGAAATAATGTCCACAAACAAAACTACATACCATCCAAAAATCACATTCAAGAATAAAAAACATTTTAAATGTCACAAAATGTGAATAGTTTGGCTGTACAATTAACAACAATGAAGACCGTCCAATTAATGTCCGACGTAAACTAACCATAGCAATGTAAGAGGTTGGACAGTATTCAGAATATCTGGCAGATCAACACCAAAAACCAAAAAACAAAAAAAATTAAACTTTTTGAGACCATGCATCTTTCCTTGATGTGTGTCATTGAAAGTTCGCAATTACTACAGAAGAAAATATGGAGTTTGACCTTACGTGATGAAGAAATATGTATAGAACAGCGTGGACCAAGAACAACAACAATGTCAACATTCTATCAAATCTCAACATGGAAGATTGCCACTACCTTCGACATGATGGTTCATGAAGTGGTATATCGCCGCTACCTTGGACATGATGGTTCATGGGGTGATATATTGCCGCTACCTTGGACATGATGGTTCATGGGGTGGTATATTGCCACTACCTTGGACATGATGGTTCATGGGGTGGTATATCGCCGCTACCTTGGACATGATGGTTCATGGGGTGATATATTGCCGCTACCTTGGACATGATGGTTCATGGGGTGGTATATCGCCGCTACCTTGGACATGATGGTTCATGGGGTGATATATTGCCGCTACCTTGGACATGATGGTTCATGGGGTGGTATATTGCCACTACCTTGGACATGATGGTTCATGGGGTGGTATATCGCCGCTACCTTGGACATGATGGTTCATGGGGTGGTATATCGCCGCTACCTTGGACATGATGGTTCATGAAGTGGTATATCGCCGCTACCTTGGACATGATGGTTCATGGGGTGAT
The DNA here is from genome assembly GCA_014155875.1 of Cepaea nemoralis. Taxonomy (NCBI): domain Eukaryota; kingdom Metazoa; phylum Mollusca; class Gastropoda; order Stylommatophora; family Helicidae; genus Cepaea; species Cepaea nemoralis. Next base: position 520,793 of record JACEFZ010000127.1, on the reverse strand, counting down.
ATATTGCCGCTACCTTGGACATGATGGTTCATGGGGTGGTATATTGCCACTACCTTGGACATGATGGTTCATGGGGTGATATATTGCCGCTACCTTGGACATGATGGTTCATGGGGTGGTATATCGCCGCTACCTTGGACATGATGGTTCATGGGGTGATATATTGCCGCTACCTTGGACATGATGGTTCATGGGGTGGTATATTGCCGCTACCTTGGACATGATGGTTCATGGGGTGATATATTGCCGCTACCTTGGACATGATGGTTCATGAGGTGGTATATTGCCGCTACATTGGACATGATGGTGCACGCGGTGGAAAAACAGGCGAGGGATGAAAAACCTTTTCGGTCTGCCGTGGTGAGAGTGACGTTCTGCAAGAGACATGCGTTATAATTACACAACATAGCTCATAATATTTGCTATCTGTCATCCACTATTCCGTTTACTTCCTAAATCTATCTTCTACACCATTCAGAATGTCAGATCTCATTGTTTAAACGTCGTCTAAAGTCTATATAAACACAACAATGCGCTATTATTCCTCATTCTGGCATTCCATCAATAAAGATTTTATAATTATAAAAATCCCCACAATTTATGACATTTTTCTGGGGTGTTTTATTCCCAACTCAGCCGGGCGCCTCATCTGTCACCATCATAGGCCACACCCTAATCCAGCATTCTAACAGTAATATGTCTTTCCCCTGGAGATATCACTTGTCTGATCGGCTTTGAGATTAAACGTCTTCACTGACACTTGCCGCATTCTTCTTCAGTTGCGTGGTTTCTGTGTTGTCCGGCCACCGGATGATAATTGAAGGTTACAATAACTTCACCAGTTTTTCTCCTGCATGTGGCGTGTTCGTTAATCTAACTTCGGCATTCACAAACGGTGCCTGTAATTTCTTCTTCTTTTTCCTAGTGTTCTATTGCTGCTGCTGCTGCTGCTGCTGCTGCTACTACTACTACTACTACTACTACTACTACTACTACTACTACTACTACTACTACTACTACTACTACTACTACTATCTCTTCTTCTTCTTCTTCTTCTTCTTCTTCTTCTTCTTCTGCTGCTGCTGCTGATTATTATTATTATTATTATTATTATTATGCCGGTCTTCCTGGCCTAGGAGTTAACGTCTTTCTCCTTAATCCCTTTTATTCTCGTGAGTAGCGCAGCTGCGCGAGAATCGGCAGCGGTTCGCGCCGCACTGGTATCTTACGGGGGGAGGGGGGGGGGGGGGGGGGGTACGTGAGTCAGTCGTTCAGAAAGCAATGGCAAACTACTGAAATCTTGCCTAGTACATCAACAGCAGCTGGAAAATTCTGGTGTTGACTGCAACGTCCTGTAAGGGATCCATCCATCCATCATGTGCCATGCCGGTAAGCGTGGGCGGTCATGTTCTGCCATCTCACTCGATCACCAGAGTCGTGGATCAGCTCCGAGTTTCTGTCTCGACCATGCAACAAGGCCAAGCCATCCAGGTACTTGCTTCTAGGTCTTCCCCTTGGTCTGTTCCCTTCGATCTTACCAGTTGTCACCAAGTTCTCCAATCCATTTCTTCTCATAACATGCCCAAAAAATTTTGACTGTCTACGTCTAATTTCTCTAATCAATTTACGATCTTCATTTGTTTCTTGAAGGACTTGTTCATTGGTCTTTCTGGCTGTCCATGGTATTCTTTGCATTTTCCTCAGAAACCACATCTCCACAGCCATCAGATGTTTTTCAGCCTGACTGCTCATTGTCCACACTTCACATCCATATAAAAGTGCAGGTTCTATGTAGCATCTCAACACTCTTTTTCTCGTTTCAATTGACATCTTTTTATTGGTCAGTATGTTTTTCATCTTGCTAAAGGCTACTTTCGCCATGGCAATTCTTGTTCTAATCTCTTCAAGGCATCTCCCATCAGATGTTATTACAGTTCCGAGATAATTGTACCTATTCACTTGTTGAAGAATATTCCCATTTACTTGTATATTACATTGGGGTATTTCGTTCTTCCTAGTGACAACCATAATCTGTGTCTTTTTACAATTTAATTCTAACCCTAGTTGTTCACTGTGTGTAACAATCGCATCTACTAAATTTTGCAAGGGATACGCAACGTAAAAAAATTATTATTATTATTATTATTATATATTTTTTTAAGTCTTATTATGCTGTTGTCACTGCTGCTGTTGCCTTGTCAATTAGTATTCTAAACTTTCAAGAAAATGATAACCTGTCTTGATGAATTAAGTCTCCAGAAGGAGGTCCTCGCAAATGCCTAGCAGTTTCACTTCCACTTTCTCTCCTGGGACCAAGCTCATCTCTGAGGCCACTAAAGAGAAGGTACATTTGCAACATTTGCTCGAACTCTGGCGGTCAGTTGTATACATGCGCTGGTAAGTTTGGGCAGCTTTCTTATTGTAGAGATGGTCTTGCAATTTACGTTGAACTAGACGGCGCCTACAATAGTGAACTACAGTTTTCAGTTCATTATACAGGAATGACATTGTAGCGCTCCAGGAGACGAGACTGGGTGATTAGCCACTACAAATTGCCGGGTTTCAAATGTTTCTGCAAGAGACGACACCTGGGAATGGCGATTCTCATTCGTGACAGTATGGTGGCTTCAGAGCTAGACATGTCCAGTTTGGACAGTGACGACATACAAATACAGGCGGTTAGAGTTCAATCAAATCTACCATGCGTGTTGGTTAATGTTTGTGCGCATAACGCGAGTGTGGATTCGCAGAATTGGCAGTGCTTAAGTGACATATTAGGTCACGAGAGAAATGTTATTTTCTGTGGCGATTACAACGCTAAAGGCAGATCATGGGGAAACATTTCCTCCAACACACAGGGGGAGGAGCTCGAGTCTGCACTTGAAACCATTGACTTGGTTTTTATCAACAGTGGCTGTGTCACCAGGACAGCTAGCCGTCCAGGTGATGAGGACAGTGCTATTCATGTGAGGCTGGTTTCTCCTTCAGTCACTAGAATGTGTAAATGGGGTGTCCTAGGGTACCAGAGCAGCGACTACCACCCTTGCAGCATATTGTTGGAGAAAGGCAGAAAAAAAAAGCTTCAAGACAAGTAAAATGCCAAGAAGAACAGAGTTGCCCATTCTAATCCCTGCATGCACTTAGAAAGAGAGATGCACACAAAAGTAAGCAATTTCAAGAAACTGGTTAAGGAGGTTAAAAGTGAAAAATGGGCAGAGGTATGTCAACGAGTAACCACAGACAAGTCACTGAAATTGTTCTCATCATTCATTGGCACCTTGCCGTCTTGACAGACGATAGTTTGTGCTTTAAAAAGGCATAATAACTTTTAACTATGGCGGTAGCGAGTGTGACTGATAAGGCCAATTTGCGCTGTAAATGTCCGTTCACAGTGGGTGCATGTGAACACGTGGTCATTTCCACCATCATGCACCATCTTACGTCTCAAACGCTTGGTGTGTGACTTTTCTGCAATAATTTTCTCTTTTGACTTTATTCCATTTCTGATATTTGCCCTCCATGCAACACGTTCAGCGGCGACTTGCTCCCAATGTGCATTATCAATGCCTGTATTAATCATGTCCCGCTTACACACATCTTTGTATCGTAGTAGAGGCCGACCCTGAGATCTCTTACCCATCTGTAATTCACCAAAAAAGATATCCTTTGGTATTCTACCATCATCCATCCTCCTAAGATGTCCTATCCATCTAAGTCTACGAAGACTGAGCATGGAATAAACTGTCACACAACCTGATCTTTCCAATACTTCAGTATTTGTGATTTTGTCTTGCCACTTAATACCAAGAATTCTTCGCAGACACCGCATATGAAAGCTGTTTAAGTTGTTCTCTTGGTGTGAGTAAGTTGTCCAGGTTTCACTGCCATAGAGAAGAGTACTAAGGACACAGGCTTGATAGACAAGGACTTTTGTTTTGGCAGTAAGCTTCCTGTTCTCCCAGACTCTTTTTCTTAACCTGTTCATTGTTGTTGCTGCCTTACCAATCCGGATGTTGATTTCCTGATCTAGGGATAATTTGCTATTTACCACTGATCCTAGATATGTAAAATGGTCTACTATCTCTAGTTCGGCGTCGTCAATAAAGATTGATGGTACCCCATGTGCACCTTGTGACATAATCTGTGTCTTCTTTTTGCTAATTGTTAAACCAAATTCAGAACAAGCATTGGAGAATGCAGATAGTAGACATTGCAATTCTTCCTCAGAGTGGGTCGTAACTGCAGCATCATCTGCAAAAAGCAACTCTCTGATCAGTACCCTCCTAATTTTGGTCTTAGCCTTCAATCTCTGAGCATTGTAGAGGCCGCCATCTGAGCGTGAGTGAATGTATATACCACCATCCTGATCATGAAATGCATATTTCAGTAGAAGTGAAAAGTATATTCCAAAGAGGGTGAGAGCTAGTACACAGCCTTGCTTAACTCCACTCTTGATTTCAAATTCTTCAGAAGTTGCACCATCAAACTTGATTATACCCTTCATGCCTGTGTGGAACGATTCCACAATGGACAGAAGAGTTGGTGGGCAGCCAATCTTCTTTAGTGCCTTGAACAGACCCTCACGACTGACCAAATCAAATGCCTTTGTGAGGTCGATGAAGGCAATAAACAGTGGTTGATTCTGTTCACGGCATTTTTCTTGCATTTGTCGCAATGAGAATATCATATCAGTGGTAGACCGGTTCTGTCGAAAGCCACACTGTGATTCGGGGTAGACTTGATCTCCTAGGACTTGAAGTCTGCGCAGAACAATTCTGGCAAATACTTTTCCAACAATACACAGAAGTGAGATACCCCTATAGTTGTTGCAGTCGCTCCGATCGGCCTTGTTCTTGTACAGTGTTATGATGCTTGAATCTTTGAAATCCTGTGGGACTCGTCCTTCACGCCAGCATAGCTCTATTAGCTGGTGGATCTGTATAGTGAGTGTGTCTTGCCCACACCTGATAACCTCTATTGGAATCCCATCCTTACCTGGAGCCTTGCCAGATGCAAGTTCATTTATAGCACACTTAACTTCTGTTATGGTGGGAAGTGTGTCCAGGTGGTCAAGAGTTGGTAGAGCCTCTATGGCGTTGAGGGCATCATCCGCTAGTTTGGTCTCACTTGAGTAAAGCTCCAAATAGTGCTCTACCCATCTGTCCATCTGCTGTTTCTTATCAGTGATGATTTCTCCAGTCAAGGTTTTCAATGGTGCACTTCTTTTGATCACTGGACCGCAGGCTTTCTTTATTCCTTCATACATGCTTCTTATGTCTCCCTTATCACTTGCGATTTGAATGGACTCACATAACTTGATCCAATAATCATTTGCACACTGCCTGGCAGCCTTTTGCACATCCTTCCTAGCTTGCCTAAGCTCACTCAGAGTGTTACGCGTTGGTCTTTCCTTGTTTCTTAAGAGAGCTTTCTTCTTCTTATCAATCAAGGGCTGCAGAGTCTCGCTGTTGGCCGCAAACCAGTCCTGCCTCTTATGATCCACAGTGCCGTAAACCCCTACGGCAGTTTTATAAAGAGTTTCCTTACATTTACTGTACAATTTTCTGGTGTATCAGTGAAAGCGTCTTCAAGTTGCTGTTGAAACTGAAAGCACTTCTCAGGATCATGAGTGTTAATAATATTAATCCTGAGGCTAGATTTGTGTTTAGCTGTGTAGATTCTCTTTGGTCTCAGTCTAACCCTTGCAACAACCAAAGAATGATCCGTATCACAGTCAGCACTGTGGTAACTACGAGTCAATGATATATGGTTCAGATGTTGTCTCCGTGTGATGATGAAGTCCAGCTGGTGCCAATGGCCGGATCTTGGATGTTTCCATGTGACCTTATGCATCTCTTTTGTTTTAATAAAGGACTTTGTAATACATAGGTCATTACTGGTGCAATGCTCCAGCAGCCTTTGCCCATTTCCATTCATGCGACCGATGTTGTATTTTCCAAGGCACACTGGCCATGAACTCGAGTCCTTGCCCACACGAGCATTGAAATCACCGAGCATATAAATGTAGTCAGATTTTGGAACTGCCTTGATCACGGAGTCTAACTCCTCATAGAACGAATCCTTCACATCATCAGAGGAATCGAGTGTCGGTGCATATGCAGTAATAATGGTGGCAAACCCACAAGAGGTTGCCAAGCGCAGGGATAATAGTCTTTCATTTCCTCCTGCTGGAATTTCAATCATTCCCAGTAGCGAATTCTTCACTGCAAAGCCCACACCGTGTTGCCTTTTTTCTGCCTGCCCTCTACCCTTCCAGAAAAAGGTGTAGTAGTTTTCCCTGAGTGACCCTTCCTCAGCGAGGCGAGTCTCCTGCAGGCCAGCAATATCAATGTTTAGACGATTGAGTTCGGCATCAATCACAGCCGTTTTTCTCACATCGTCAATATTGGTCAAGTCAGTGGAAAATCCTGGACACATGGTTCTCACGTTCCAGGTTGCAAGCCGTAGCTTGAGGTTTCTATTTTTATTTTTGTTTGTACCTGGTGCATTGGTTTTACAGTCTGCGATTCAGATTTTGTCCTAGCCCCAAGCACCCATTGAAGCAGGCAGGCTGTGGCGGATCAGCACCCAATTGGCTGGGGGCTGCCCAGCTTGAGGCGGGCGGTAGCTGATCAGTGACACCTATAGGTGTCTCCCACCGTCAGAGGCAACGCGTGGCGCCCCATGTCTACGCCAACTGACAAGGACTTATAACCCGTAACAGTTGCCTCTCGCTTTGATTCCGAGACCAGTTAAGACCAGGGATGGAGTTATTGCCTCTCCATAGCACAAAGCCTGGGCTAAAATATAGAGATCATGTGTTGCCCATGCAGCATGATCCCTCTCTCGGCCTGCCTAGTTTACTCCAGAGGAAAGGTAACACCTATACATCTGGAACAAGACAAGCTGCAGAAGCTGCCGGATCAGCAAAGCAATGCTCTAACTGTCCGCCTGTCGGAGCTTCGATCCTAGACCAGTCGCCAACCAAGGCTTAGGGCCTGGTCTGCCCTGCCATGACATGTTGTCTTTAGCTTGCATTTCCTCGCACCAGGGTAAGGCTTGTACCCTCCCAATTGCGCTCTTCCGCCCGAAGCCGTTGGCACAATGTGGGGTGTCAGGTTTGGTAAGCGCCGCCCAACGTTCAGCGCTAACAGAAACCAGGTAGTACCGTCTACTGTTATACGGTAGCTCAGTCATATCTGACTAAGACCTGACACCAGGTTCTGGTGACTACATAAAAGCATGAGTGGGGTAGCCTTGAACAAGTGAATTTCTGATTTCCAAGGCGCTGACCTCGTCTGGCAGGGGACTGACGAGAACAAGGGCAAAGCCCTCTTCAAACACTATCTACAGCAGAGCAACCAGACAGACATGAGAGGCCGAAATCTTGCCAAGGACGTTACCTCAGACAGGTGCAAGGCCCAGAACATTTCGGATGAAGACACAGTGACAGTGAAAGAAATCAAGGCTGTGCTTCGACGATAAAAAAAAAAACAGCGTTCCAGGGCCAGATGGCATAAGATACGACTACATCAATAGGTGTACCGACAACGAGCTAGAGAAACTAGCAGACATTTACAACGACAGTATAGGGAGCGCTAGCATAAAGGAGGAGTGGTTATACAGCTATCTGATTCCCTTGCCGAAGCCTGGCACAGACCACTCACAAATCCAGGGATATCGAGTAATAACTATGCAGAATACAATAGGCAAGCTGCTGGAGTAGTTAATTGCCAGGAAAATATCAAGCCAGCTAGAGAAGCAAGGTGTTTTCCCACCTACCCTGGGCGGGTACCGTCTAAAAAGAGAAACCTGGACCAATGCAGCAGTTTTTGCCCATGACATCTATGAAGGTTTCCACTCAGGCATTGAAACATTTGCTGCAGCGATTGATCTTGAGGACGCTTACAACAGAGTACCATTGGATTTTTTAATGCTTCAGCTTCTTGAACTCAAGATAAGTCCTTTCCTCGTTAGTTGGATCGCTGCAGCCCTATTCCAATGGAAAGTAGTTTTCAGTTGTGGCAGTTGGACTTCGGAACCAACAACAATATATCCTGGCCTACCACAGGGATCACAATTATCCCCGGTGCTGTTCAACGCCTACACTGTTAGAATCACCAGCGAGCAGATCACTGGACCGGGGAGGACATTGTCATATGCCGACGATGTTTTAGTGTATCGTCAGGGTAAGGATAGAGATCAGGTTTCTGTGTAACTACAAACCGAGCTCAATCGGATAAGCATGTGGTGTGTTGAAGCTGGGGCAACGGTCAACCCAACAAAGGCAACGGTAACATGGTTCTCTTTGAATAGCCATATTGTCTTCACTCCAACACAAACTGTAAATCTGCGTTCAGAGACTGTGGAAAAAAACGCAGGCAATGAATTATCTGGGAATACGTTTTGATCGAAGCCTTGCTTATAATGAGCACATAGACCATGTGATAACAAAGGCCAAGCGGGGTTTGGCTGCGATGTGGGTGATGGCGGCAGCAAACTGTGAGCAGCGCCATCTATGTCTTTTATACGAGGGGCTGAATATGTCTGTTTTTGAGTATGCGATGGCGATCCTGACTCTCAGCCGTGAGCACAAAGAAAGGATGGAAAGGATACAGAACGAAGCTATGCGCATTATTCTTGGATGTACAAGAGATACAGCATGCAGGGCGATGCGCTACCTTCTTGATTTTCCAAGCATTGAAGACAGACTTCAAATTTGCAGAGCACGTGCCTACCTCAGAGTTAACGCAAACACACAACATCAACTGCATAGAGAAATTAGGAAGGTGACGAGCAGCAGGTTAAAAAGAGGAAGGTCATGGATGTTTCAAGCCGAAGACATTCTTCAACAGTTGTGTTCACTTGAGGACTTAGAACCTGGCGAGGAGTGGGTACAAGTGCAGATTTCTTTACGTCCTTTTCTGTTTGCATCCAGCTAGACTGGAAATGCAGACAAGAAAATCCGGCTGCTGTGGAGGCGGAAGTACAAGCGTTGATTTTCGAGAATTCGTTAGACGGTGATGCTATAATTTACACAGATGGTCGTCCGACTTGTGAGAAGCTCATGGGCCTTTACGGATCAGGCCGGAGGGAGAATTGTGAAGGAGAACTCTGGTGCTTTTGTTGAGACCACAAGTAGCCTGACTATGGAAGTCATGGCAGTAAGTAAAGCAATAACATGGCTCGAGACACAAGCATTCACTAGGGCATGTTTCCTTAGCGACTCAATGAGCATGCTCAAGAAGACACAGATGGCGTGGATCCAAAGAGAGTGGTTGCAGTCTCTGGAGCGGTCTCGGCTGGCAAAGATTAGTTTCATCTTCGTACCAGGGCATGAGGGAGTACAAGGAAATGAGCGGGCTGACAAGCTCGCAGGTAAGGCAACTGTGAAGGGCGGACTCGCCATGGACCAGGCTGGCATTTTGAATGCTCTACGAGAAGTAAGACTTTTGCGAGAACAAAGTGATGACTGTGAATCTACAACCATAGTCAGACTGTGAGAATAGGAAATTAAAAGAAGTGTGGCCAAATAAGACCACTACGCAGGAAGCCAAAGAAGATTGACAAACCAACACAGAACAGGTGTCGTTAGCCGCTACACGCTGCGGGATTTGCTGAGAAGGAGATCCGAGCACTTATGGACTGAATGGTTCGATGTGCAATGAGGATGATATGTCGACTAACTAACTAACTAGTTTTTGGTTCATTAGAGTGATGTACTGTTTGTGACTGCTGTCTGTTCCATTATATCATTACCTCTACGCCGTTCAATCTCAGAAGAGAAGTTATATTAGGGTCCATCACCTGGCTCAGATTAATAATCCTGTGACTGTGTCAGCCACACATAGGATATTAATGCGAAGGTGACAGTTGTCCAAAGAGGTAATGACAAGATTACCTATTCTCTGTTCTCTGGTTGAATGCTATATATACTCTCTTTTCGTGTCTTAACTTTCCTCAGTGAATCACAGCAAAAATCAAACTTTCTAAGTACCAAAATCTGTATAAACCTCCTTATTTCCTGCAATACCACAGTGTGTTGGAATTCACTACAGTACCACAGTTTGTTGGAATTCACTAGAATTCCGCGGTTTCGTGTCGAAGGATAACCGATTCAAACAGGATATTGCTTCTTTCTTTTTTTTTTTGTCAGAGAATCTTGTGGTATTTTGAACAGTCTTAAGAAGAACTGACAAAAATTCCATAAACATAAGAGTATCTTCGATCCCTTAACTGATTCAGTCCCAAGCAATAAGTAGGTTTGGACCAAATATATTATGCAATCAAATGAACAAATATTATAATGTAAATGTCCGTTCACTGAGCATTTAAATTAATGCAGATACTATGTCGGGATCCGTGGCGAAGGTTTTACGGACGCTGTTCGTGATCCCGCATGCGGGCGTTCGAAATACAGCTGCGCTCGATTTAGTTGCAGACCGCGTTAAGCTGGTTTTTTTACGAAATGGTATGAATACAGGCCGTTCAGAAAGCAATGACAAACTACTGAACGTAAATCTTGCCAAGACATAAACAACAGCAAAAAAATGCTGGTGTTGACTGCAAACGTCCTGTAAAGGATATGCAACTAACTTTGTAACCATGAAACAAAACAAATAACACTATGACCCTATATCAGTGTTTCCCAACCTTTTTTGTGCCATGCACCACTTAAGCCTTTCTAAAATTCATATTGCCCCCCTCCCCCGCCCCACGCCCCCCCCCCCCCCTCAACATATACATTATGTTTAATATTCAAAAATTGAAATGTTCACTAAAGAAACTTGAATGATAGGTTTTAGGAAGAAATCACTAGGTAATTATTGAGCAAACACAGTAAGTAAATTTTCAAAACATATAATGGAGAACTGAAATTCAAGTACAAAATAATTTTAATGAAAGATTTTTCTATATTATTTTAATTATTAGTAATTATTTATTATTTAAATTTAGTGAGATCCTTGCGCTTGATGCTTGCAGCAAAGAGATCTTATGTCAGGTTCCAATTTAGTTAACTTCAGTCTCAAGTCTCCCCGTTTTGTTATATTCAGCCGATTTCTTCCATTTTCGAATTGCCCCCCTTAACAGTCAAATTGCCCCCCTGTGGGGCGTGGGCCCCACGTTGGGAAACACTGCCCTATATGGTGATATATCATCCTTCTGTCCAAATGGGACGTCACAGTTGGCGATATATTATCCGTCGGCACTCAGTCAGCTAACTCTGTCCACTCCATTAAGTGTGTAGCTTCTAGAATTGCTTAGTGTTCTTTCCTATACTTGTCAACAGTTCTCAAGTAGCAATTTTGTACTCGAATATTACAGTCGCTTGTTTTGCATTAACACTCCACAGACTAAACGCCATGTCTTACAACCCACTGCCATCAGCCGTTGCTTTTGTTAGTTACCTTAGTTGTAATCACGTTTCGACTGCCTTCTTCTTCTGTAACTTTATTTGTTGAACAGTTATATTAGGTGCCAACACTTTTCTTCCCTAACCTTAAGCTACAAGCATGTGCATCCACCATTCAGTGTTATTTAAAATTAGGTGCATAGCCTTTGTAGGATGTGGCGATCAATTATGTTCAGTGGTCTGCCTCTGCTTTCTGAACAGCTCACGTTAATAACATTATTAAAACCAACGTAAAGAGGTCTGCACAACTTATATTTACGTCAGCTAAATAAAACAAAAATAATTGCATAAAATAACTAGATACAACAAAATGGGTGTTTCGTGTGTACTTACACATAGAAAACAAATTGTGAGCAGGTTGGAGAAATGGCTGGACTGACCAACAATGGGGAAAAAAATAACAAACACTCTTTGATATGCGGTGGCACTAAGTTATTAGCTGAAAGTGAGCTGGAGTTACAGAACATCTAAAGCAAGTAACAAGAAGAAGAGCAGAATGTCACAGTAAGCGCCTATAATGAATATGCTAATAAACCAAGAATCGCTAGAAAAGGTGACACGTTTCTCCAATTTTGAACATGTAAATACAAATAATAACATATATCAAACAGTAATTTCAGGGAGAATGGGAACGGACCGGACTAATTTCAGCAAAATTAAAAGGATTCTGTCATCTTATATGAAAAGCAATAGATTAAGTATTCAAATTGTCATATGTCAGACATTTCTAACACAGACATCAAAGCATTCGGCGTGTCCTTATATGCCCCATCTTCTTCAGATGGCGTTAAAACGTGTGGGTATCTACACTTCCATTGGCTAATTATATAGTTTTTTGTATAGTGTAAAATTTTTGAGAAAGAAAATTGAACAATAGAACATTACGTATCTTCTCCTTTTTTTTTTTTGCCCATTATTTCCCATTAGGGCATAGGCTCAATAATTCACCCCAAGCTGTCCTAGTCTTAACAGCCCAAGTCCAAGCCATATTATACATGTGTGTTTCTACTTCTGTTCTCTATGTATTTTTGGGTCTTCCTCTCTTTCTGTTACCTTTTGGATTCAAGACAAAGGCTTTTCTAGTTATGCTATTATCGTGGCTGAGTGGTCTCGAGGTATGGTGTCCGCCTCGAATGCTAGAAGTCCCGGGTTCAAGCCCCTATGAGAGCCGGGATTTTTTCACTTGGACTTCTAGTAACAAATTTCCCCTAGTCCTTGGGTAGTGAGATCGGACGCCCGTGTGTATTGCTGTTTGCGTAAAAAATCCCTTGGCAGTTGGAAATCGAAAAAAGAGTAGACTAACGGAGCTGTCCGTGCAAAATTTCGAGTTAAAAATCTACTCACAGTATTTCAGGATCCTCGCCGGCGCTACAGAGTTTGTGCACTGAGCTGAGATTCTCCGGACTCAAGTTTTAGTTAGGAGTAGAACGGAGCAAGTATGGGTTACACCCGTGTGCCGTGATGTTGATCCGTCGACTAAATTAAAACAATTAAACTAAATTATGTTTTTTTTTAAGCTCATCGGCACTCCATGTTTTTATATGGTTTACATTTCCACAAATTCCACAGCTTTACAGCAGTTTACCCATTTTTATTCACGGACTATGAAAATACCTTTGGCAGCATTGATAGGGAAATCTCACTGGGGATCCAGTATATACTGGAAAATGAGAACAATTAGTACTGCTATAAATGGAAATCAATAGACTCCTCTGATGAAGTATCTCGACATCTGGGCTTCGATAATAGCATTTATCTCCTGTCTCACACAAACAACATCAGATGCAAGATAAATAAAAATGAATGAGAGGACACAACAGCTAGGTCTTAATATGTATAATAAAATAACAAAGATGATCACCCCATAATGCTTCCTTCCCGTGCCGGTGAATATCACGCAAAATGCCTCTCGTTATCCTAGATGAAAAATTGAACAGACAGCAGTCTCGACAAACAAAACAGCACGCACAGACATACATGCATAAGGTCCGCTGCTAGAATGCAAATACCACAGTCAGCTACTAAAATTACAGTTCATCGTCGATTAAAGTGGCAGTCACTAGAAAATCAGCTGTCGCACACACTTTACTGCATACGGCAACACCAGCAAGTTCAGCAATCGACCGACCGCCATGTTTCTGAACATGCAGTTCACAATGCAAATCACCACGGACAAATATGAATGCATTCCTCATGACATGCACAGCACACAGTATCGCTCCATGCACTTAACAGAATAACTTGGCGACGAAACCATGTACTGTCAGTTCAAAATGAAGAAATTGCTTATGCAAACCGTAGGAAGAAGCAAAAACACTCCAGAGACATTGACAGTTCAACAGGCTATCCGTCATTTTGGAAAGGAAGATACTGAGAATAAACCTAACAACTTGTAACCTGATTACTCATAGGTGAAACCTCACTTCAAGAGGAAGAATCGTATACGTATTAACTTGGAAATGTAGACAAGTATGAAGGAATGGAGAAACAGCTACAGATTAAAGAGTGAGAATACACAAGGTAAGATGACATTTTATAGCACCAGACAATGTGTGGAAGTCAACAGAAAGTAAACGTAGCACCAAACTTAAAAGATTTAACTATAACAATTAATCAATAATACTTTATCTGTGTTAAAATAAATGTTATGTTGATCTTACCAACAGTTCAGATGACACCAAATTAAACAGCTACGTTCTTGAAAAAAGTCAACAGCTTCACATACCTAGGAAGCAAAATGACATCTATAGGGGACTCAATACCAGAAATATCATCTAAAATCGCACTGGCATCTGGTGCCTTCAATAAACTGTCAAACATCTGGAAGTCAAAGACACTCAGCAAACACACAAAGCTTAAAATCTTCAACTCTTGTGTGATTCCAGTGTTAACATTATGGATGTGAAAGTTGGAAATCAACGGTAGCTTTAGATAAAAAATTAGATAATTTTGAGAACAAATGTCTTAGAAGACTTCTAAACATCCACTGGACAGACTTCAGAACCAATACGCAAATAAGACAAGAGACTAAACAAGATACAGTATCCAATTTAAAAGAAGACGCCGTTGGAAATACATCGGTCCATGTACTCAGAATGGACAAGACAAGACTCCCCAACCAAGCCCTCATATGGTCACCGGTAGGGAAAAGAAAACGGGGAAGACCAAGAGAGACCCTGCGTAGAACCATCATCAGAGAAGGCTCATTCAATGGCCAAGTAAACATCCAAGATCTACAACAGGTAACAGCGAACCGTCGGACATGGAGAGTCAGGACTTCTGCCCTATGCGCCGCCTTAGGCTCAAGAGGAAAGGCTAACTAACTAACTTCAGAAACACGACAAAATGACTTAATTTGAGTACTACTAAACTACAAACATTCACAAATTGGCGTATGTACGAGCTAAATGGACTGCAATGGTATGACAGAATCACAAATGTGGAGCTCATGGAGAGAAATAAAATATGCCAGTAAATCAAGACTTTGGGAAAATATGCCTGCACTCACAAAAAGAGCATAGCATAACTAGAAAGTGCTTTATCTGGAACTCACGGAGCAAAACAAAATAAAGGAAAACATAAGAAAAACACTGATAATGACACCTGTCTAGCTGAGATTATCGTAATCTGCAGAAACAAATGTATACTGCTTTTGGAATACCAAAGGCATTCTACTCAATGATTATCTGTCTCGTTACTGCAGGGTTAATGATCACTATGCACATCTTCTTACAATATTAACATAGGCTGTGAATAGAAATCAACTAACAGAACGCACTGAAAATCTTCCTGTGCATTAAGACAACAAAGAAAGCCTTTTGCAGCTAGCAACTAAAGTTTTGAATATGCAGATTCTTCTACTCACCCTATTCTCCAGAAGTGTCTCTGCCAAATTTTTTCTTATCCAATATCTTTAAAAAGCGGCTGAAAGGAAATCACTTAGACAGTGATGAAGAAGCCATACTAAGATGAGGTAACTGGTTCAGTTACAACAATATGACGCTATATTTGAGGGATCGTTTCAGTGTGCAGCAGTGATGGCATACGTGTCTTTTATTTCAAGTAGTGGTTATACTGACTGTGGTATAATAAAAACGTCCCTACCCTTTCCTATTTATGGACTCCCTTAAAAATACACAAACCCTTGCAATTACTGTTTAAGTAACTTACTTAATGTAGGAGAAAATAAAACAGCGATAGACTGACCGTGGCAGCTTAATTAATTTGGCCTTATTTTGGCCTACATACCTGGCCAACAGTCGTCGACTGATTGTAAAACAAAGGCCAGTGTAGCCATTTTGGTCAGTACGACGACAAAGAACAGACATGTAAAAGTTTTCCCTTCGGGGAGAAGGCATGTTGCCTTTTAAAACCATGATTCTCTTCAAGCTATTGGTATGTTATCTACATGATTAAGATATATTTATGTATTACCTAGACCAGTATGTTTAATTAAGAATTAGTTACAATTCTCTTAAACCAGGCTGGATGATGTTTACTAAGGAAACACAGGTGGGCGCCACGCTGTAATTTTTCCTATGTCTTACAATTTCAAATCCATATGTTAATATCTTGTATAGGCATTATGAACTTATATCTCACTAGTAGTGCTATAATCTATGAATATTATGTGTACTGTAAAGTATCAACTCTCATGTCTGAAACACATTCTAGAGATTTTCTCAATGTAGGAGCAGACCCCTGATTCATGCTTCATAGTAAAGAACTAGTGTCTGTCAATTTCATATTCCTATGTTAAAACTTCTAGGCACTGTGAACAATATCTCACTATTTATGCTTAGAAATCTGCAAATAATCTATGTACTATAGAAAGGTGTTTTATCCATGCGGGGACATACAAATGATTACGCATATTCCTGACTCGTACTTAGTCAGGGGATAAAATATTGTGCCACATTATAATCTGTAACTTGGAAATATAGTGCTAAATTTTAGTACCATTCTTTTAACAGATTAGTAACCACTCCATATGAGGGTGAACATATAATCATTTCATAAAATAGTGTTAGGGACAGGCCATGTTTGAATATAAATTCATGAACAATTAAACGCGTGATGTAAATGTATGTTCGGATAGGATTCACTCCGCATCACCTCACCGTAGTAGAAACAGAAGCGAAGATTGATGTGAATAAATTGCTTGCAATATTCAGAAGACTGGACCATGCGGCATAAGTTATTCTTATAAATACCCTCCGAATAATAGCAGTCATTGGCAAAACATATCACAGCGATTACTATCCTCATGTGCTGTACGCAGTGGGGGAAAACAATGGATGTTTTAGTTCATGAAGATAATTCAAAAACCTAGGCTCCCTGCATCATCATTATGATTATTATGTATGATTATCATGTACTTAATATCAGAGAAATGTACATGTATGTTTTTTTTTTGGTATGAGAATTTTCTCTGTTCTGATTGTTACTTTTTACGGTGGGAATATACATTTTAATGTTGCACCTTGGGATTTGAGGATGTTGATAGTAAGAATTCATATGTATGTCAGTACTTAAGAAGCCAATGGTGAATAGTCTTGACCTAGTGATGATTATAGTGCCGAAATGAAGACGCGGCATTAGAAACCACAGGGATTCTGTATAGGCTATTCTCTTCAAGTAATGAGAGATACAATATCAACATGTTGGATGGACAGAATGACTTCACCCATCCAATAGTCCCAGTAACAACAGAACAAAATATAAGTGAGAAAATACCTTACTCACTATGAAGAGTCAGAATGGCTCTACTCAGCAATGAGGGACAGTGGAACATGGACACCCACTCCTTTCCCCTTCTCCCCTTGTTGTTTTGTATTTGTGTTTGTAATTGTGTTGTAAACCTTTTACCATAACACAGTAGGTTAATGCTAGTGTTGTATTCTTTGTCATCCCTTTTTCTATAGAAGAGAAGCAGGTGGTGGTTGAATTTGGTGGGACTATATCACTAACACTGGATCCTGGGTAAACAGCCATAAAGTGAATGTCCAAACCATAGTCTGGATCTAGCCATACCTCAATGTTTACTGCGGCGCTCAATAGCTCCATAGCGAGCAACAGATAAATTAGAAGACAACTGACGGGGTGAGTGATTAAGTCCTATTTTAGTAGGAACATCCCACATGTGGACTTCAAGATCTAATAATCTACAAAGATGAAGATCAACAGAGTAACGGACAACAGTGTATCGTCTGCTTTACGTCTGAGAAGTATCACCTATAAGCCTTATCACTCAGCAAAATCAGTGAAACTATGGGACAATCCTACAAGTTACTAGTTAACTAGCAACAGTGAAAGCCCTTCAACTGTTGGTTGGATTACCAAGTTAATATCCACAATGGATAAGTCTTCGAAAGAACATCTCACAGCTGCAAAATGCAAACATAAGGTTCCAGCCATGCAACACCAATTTCTAGCTATGAACACCCACTCAAACAAATGGGAAGAAGACATTGAACCAATACAACCAAGGTGCCAACTGAAAACCATACCTACACCAGATTACCTCAAGGTTCCCAAACCTGAACACATAAAAAAGACCATATGAAAGCAGCTAGCGGAGTAAATGCCTCTACGCCTGCAACCACAAGAATCACCTGATGGCTTGCATCCCTGGATATGTGGTGGAGTAATATTCTTCAGTTCCATGCCTGCAGCAGAATCTTCAGATGAAACCCAATGAATGACTCACCATGGTATGTTCTACACAGAAATGGAATGAATCAGAACTCTATGCTGGTCCCATGTCGGCCTAACTGCCCCATCATCAAGTGTGGGATGGCCTATCAACATGAACCGGGTGTGTGACAAAGCCTTTTGAACTAAATTGGGAAACGGTTAACATAAACCGAGCTGTTGGACAGTCGTCATCTTTTCATCGATAAGATGAGGTAGGGAAGAACCTTCTGCAGAGCTTAAGTTGCATCTCCTGAAAGTATGACAGACCTAGGCATCAATTTCAATTGGAACACAGCCCAAATGGCAACAGAGTATTCTTAAATTCAGTCTCATGGAGAGAATATGTGCTTATGTATAATTCTATTCTTGGATTATGGATTAGAAACATTCGCCAGCCAACTTCGGTGGACATACTGTGAGTAGAAAATGACTGTGGGTATAATTCTGAACGGATAATTATGGACATTAACTGCTTTGCACTGGAGAGGAATACCCATCCGCAATGCCTAAATGAACACTATAATTAATTAATTTAATTATTAGTATCAACTGTTTTCATGTGTGTGTTTTTTTTTCTTCTATGACATGAAAAAGGTAAAGAGTGTTTTACATGGTAATGGTGGACAACTAAAGGTTTATGTTATGATATATCGGTATAATAATTTGACACCCACTCATTATTTTTAAATATGAGAATTGTACATGGTGTCAGAAATAAATGTGGGGTTTCTGCACCTAGACCAAGGTGATTTATCTAGGTACAATGAGTCAAGTTAGCAGAACCAATTTGTGGTTGTTGTGTTGTTTGTAATAACCTGGTTTTTTTCTGGGGTCACTGGGTACTATATTGTAATAATGCAATGAATCCCATGCCTGTCTGAAAATGCATAGTGTTTATTACACCTATATATATATATATATATATATATATATATATATATATATATATATATATATATATATAACTACAGATCTTGAGTTAATACCTGAACTGTTTGTCCAAAAGTGTTGTGTACATCAAGTAAATGTGGTGTCCAACAAGTGGTTGTTTATATGTTGTGAGCAATCAATATCCTTCTAGCATCTATAGTTAATTTAAGGGTGATGAAGTGGGAAGGGAAACCTACACACAGATGCCATTGTTTCAAGGATGGAACTCTTTCCTCCTGGGATTTGTGGTAAATATCCCTGATCACCCTGCATTCTTACCAGTGACAGAGAATCAATAATACCCCCTAGACATTTTAACGAATTATTCTCAGGAATTAAAATCCACATCCCACATGTGTGGTCCCGCCCGGTACGGACTTCACCTAGTAGTGGAGTAGTCCGTGAATTTAAAACTCATGGTAAACATCACAATTGGTGTATTATTGTGAGTATATGAATTCAGGGAAAACCTCTCGCAGGTAAACCAAGTCACTTCAGAATGTTATAGTGTTAGTAACAGACCTAATCACTCATTAGTATGAGCTGAGTCAAGTGTTATATGAACCCATAATGGCTCAGATAAATATAGGTTTTTTTTGGTACAAAACTGTTCACAGGTAATATCTTGATTCTGGCAGATGCATCAGGTAGTTGGTTGTTGGATATGAGATTTTTTTTTAAAACTCATATTTTATATCTTATTGATGGTAAACTCACATAAGATAGGTAATTCAGTGAATGTTTAGAATTCATAGTCATTCCCGTTTGAGGTATGGTTCTGCTACTCTGATATTCTCTTTAAATGGTTTAAAAGTGGTGTACTCATGAACACACTACTATATTATGTATCCATAAGGTTTATGTTCCTACATATGAATCATGTGTTAATTAATTATTTTGTCATTGATTATCATTGTATTTTCATGCTTGATCTGCTTGTATAATTCATGTAATATTGAAAAGTTACCAAGGCAGCAGAGAGTGATAGACAATTGTATAGATAATTAGGACAGATAAGTTAAAAATCCAATAAATTTTTTTTAAGGGAAAAATTTAATCAACAAATGATTCAGTAGTACACTAAATAATACCTGAGAGATGAATTAAACCAGGGGAAAATAGCAGTAACTAAAGTAAATGAACTAATGGTAAGGCCAAAACCACCACTTGCAAAAATGTAGACATAGTTAATGGAAGGGAAGGAATATTGTAAGAATTTGCAGTATTTAGGGGCACCCTAATTTAATCCTTTTTTTCATATGACATAACATGTTCTACAACACCGGTAGTAAAGTAAAGTGAATAAATGATGGATACTTAGGAAGAAAAGCCATACCGACACTTATTCTACTCCACCGGTGATATGAGTAGTTATTAATAACAAACTCAGATGGCCCATATGTTAATGAGGGTCAAAACCAAAATATTCACCTGGTGATGTAAGTGAAACTGATCAACTCACTTACTGACCCAACAGAATATAAGGTATTTCTTTAAATTATCCACCCCGATTCCATTATTAATGGTAGCGGAAACAGACCGTATAGGTATGTAGAAGGTATAATTAAAGAATTAACTTAAGAAATTGGAATTTCAAATAAACTTCAGGAGATACCGGAAAAAATCTGTGCCAATCTCTAGTAAGAGACTGAACATTTCAGATAGTGGCTCCTTAACTTTGAAATTTACAGTTTAACCTCATTAAGTGAAATGTTCACTATGAGTAGTCCTCATCAAAAAGAGGAATGAAACAGCTTTTAGTTAGCGATTAGCTTACGTAAAGTTATTTCAGTAATTGCCTAACTAAAATTAATATTCTCATAAGGGAAGAATTAAAAAGGGCAATAAGTGGTACAATAGAGGCGCGCGACTCAATTGTATTTTCTTTAAAACTAACCGAGTAACTAAATTCTAGATAATGCTCGAAGTCTACTAATAGGTAGATGAATCAGAAATCAATCGCAAGGCGAAACAGATTTCTACATCTCAGTTCTGACTAGGATTATATGCCAGCATTAAATATGTGAAAGCAGATCCAGACTAACAGAGATTAGCTTAAATAACTGATACGAATCAGTAAAAGCAACAATTAAATAAACAACTCTGGAAATAGATGCTGTTTATAGATAGGACGAACCCCTTGACGTAAAGAGAGAGGAAACGCCTAAGACTTATACAGGGAACCCATTCTAGAAAAATGGAATATAGCTGTGTAAAAACCAAGCAAATTGGAGCATATAGCTTAAGAATTGCTTGATAGTTACTAGATTAGGAATTTCAATCAGGAATCCAGCTAGTAAATTATATAACAGTTCAAAGATAGACCTTAGTCAATCTAAATAAATCCAGAGTTTCCACATATTAAACGGATGAAAACAAAACTGGAGAGAAACATTAAGAGTACCGTACCTGTTATCCTGAGGACACAACTCAGGAGACGCCAGTATGCGAGGGATATACAGAGGTAACAGTAATTTTACTAAGACTAGTAATCCACATCCATAACTGGAAAGTGAACCAGCAACTTGATTGTCTGGAAGACTATCACAGGAAACAAAAGGGGCTTTTAACTTCTCACTGAACTGATTATATATGGTAGGAGACATTACGTCTGAACCTACATACAAATGTATGTTGCTAAATTGAAAATAGTCTAAAAACCGGGAGGGAAGCAGACGACGATCAATGTACGCCAAGCGACGCAAAATTGCTCGTAATTCAACACCAAAGTAACAAATACAGAGTGAAACTCAAACACATCAGTTAGAATTACTAATAAGGATTCTAGCGTAAAATAGATCTAGGTTAGAAGGAAAAGCAGAGAAAGTAAGCTAAGAATTACTTCATTTCTGATAGATTCATGTTCCCCGGAAAATTCGGTTCAGAGCGGAAATCTAGAAAAGTTGGACCTTGTTTACATGTTAGACGAGATTCTCCGGGAAAACCCACAAGAGAAAGGGACACCACTCTAATCAGTAGTTATCAAAACTGATCGGAAAATCCCATAACTCGACTTATAACCCAAACACATGATGTGTTGGATGAAAATGTATTTCAACAGGAACCATCTTTAGCTTCCTTTAAATATCAGATCTATAGTTAAAACAAACGTCTAACTTACAGGGAGACGGGCGAGTTTAATAGGCTATCAGTAGACGCAGAATTAACCGTCGGTTTTAACATAATCTCAAGATTGATAAGCTAATGAGAGAGAAATCAAGCTTAATGATGATATTTCAATTGCTTCAAAAAGTCGGTTTGATGCAGACAAACTAGTACTTGAAAGTAACAAATTATCAGATAACCACTCATATTTCAAACAATAGCTGACAACAGTGGAGAGGGTGCTACACTTTTTCACTAAAATGGAAGTAAGCCATTAAGGTTATGCCAGTTGTCGTGACTATAAGAAAATGGACGTGGCCCTGATAGATTATCTAACATAGGGAAGTAATGTAGGAAATTACAAAGGGATGGATACTAGGTGAGTCAATGTAAAGACGGAAATTGTAGAGTACTATTTGACCATTTATTTTCTGAAAGAAATAAATGGCTTAAATTGGGGAGGCGTGTGGTATAATAAAAACGTCCCTACCCTTTCCTATTTATGGACTCCCTTAAAAATACACAAACCCTTGCAATTACTGTTTAAGTAACTTACTTAATGTAGGAGAAAATAAAACAGCGATAGACTGACCGTGGCAGCTTAATTAATTTGGCCTTATTTTGGCCTACATACCTGGCCAACAGTCGTCGACTGATTGTAAAACAAAGGCCAGTGTAGCCATTTTGGTCAGTACGACGACAAAGAACAGACATGTAAAAATTTTCCCTTCGGGGAGAAGGCATGTTGCCTTTTAAAACCATGATTCTCTTCAAGCTATTGGTATGTTATCTACATGATTAAGATATATTTATGTATTACCTAGACCAGTATGTTTAATTAAGAATTAGTTACAATTCTCTTAAACCAGGCTGGATGATGTTTACTAAGGAAACACAGGTGGGCGCCACGCTGTAATTTTTCCTATGTCTTACAATTTCAAATCCATATGTTAATATCTTGTATAGGCATTATGAACTTATATCTCACTAGTAGTGCTATAATCTATGAATATTATGTGTACTGTAAAGTATCAACTCTCATGTCTGAAACACATTCTAGAGATTTTCTCAATGTAGGAGCAGACCCCTGATTCATGCTTCATAGTAAAGAACTAGTGTCTGTCAATTTCATATTCCTATGTTAAAACTTCTAGGCACTGTGAACAATATCTCACTATTTATGCTTAGAAATCTGCAAATAATCTACGTACTATAGAAAGGTGTTTTATCCATGCGGGGACATACAAATGATTACGCATATTCCTGACTCGTACTTAGTCAGGGGATAAAATATTGTGCCACATTATAATCTGTAACTTGGAAATATAGTGCTAAATTTTAGTACCATTCTTTTAACAGATTAGTAACCACTCCATATGAGGGTGAACATATAATCATTTCATAAAATAGTGTTAGGGACAGGCCATGTTTGAATATAAATTCATGAACAATTAAACGCGTGATGTAAATGTATGTTCGGATAGGATTCACTCCGCATCGCCTCACCGTAGTAGAAACAGAAGCGAAGATTGATGTGAATAAATTGCTTGCAATATTCAGAAGACTGGACCATGCGGC
Source organism: Cepaea nemoralis (assembly GCA_014155875.1). Classification (NCBI taxonomy): domain Eukaryota; kingdom Metazoa; phylum Mollusca; class Gastropoda; order Stylommatophora; family Helicidae; genus Cepaea; species Cepaea nemoralis. Next base: position 497,071 of record JACEFZ010000127.1, on the reverse strand, counting down.
ATAAGTTATTCTTATAAATACCCTCCGAATAATAGCAGTCATTGGCAAAACATATCACAGCGATTACTATCCTCATGTGCTGTACGCAGTGGGGGAAAACAATGGATGTTTTAGTTCATGAAGATAATTCAAAAACCTAGGCTCCCTGCATCATCATTATGATTATTATGTATGATTATCATGTACTTAATATCAGAGAAATGTACATGTATGTTTTTTTTTTGGTATGAGAATTTTCTCTGTTCTGATTGTTACTTTTTACGGTGGGAATATACATTTTAATGTTGCACCTTGGGATTAGAGGATGTTGATGTAAGAATACATATGTATGTCAGTACTTAAGAAGCCAATGGTGAATAGTCTTGACCTAGTGATGATTATAGTGCCGAAATGAAGACGCGGCATTAGAAACCACAGGGATTCTGTATAGGCTATTCTCTTCAAGTAATGAGAGATACAATATCAACATGTTGGATGGACAGAATGACTTCACCCATCCAATAGTCCCAGTAACAACAGAACAAAATATAAGTGAGAAAATACCTTACTCACTATGAAGAGTCAGAATGGCTCTACTCAGCAATGAGGGACAGTGGAACATGGACACCCACTCCTTTCCCCTTCTCCCCTTGGTGTTTTGTATTTGTGTTTGTAAATGTGTTGTAAACCTTTTACCATAACACAGTAGGTTAATGCTAGTGTTGTATTCTTGTCATCCCTTTTTCTATAGAAGAGAAGCAGGTGGTGGTTGAATTTGGTGGGACTATATCACTAACATTGGATCCTGGGTAAACAGCCATAAAGTGAATGTCCAAACCATAGTCTGGATCTAGCCATACCTCAATGTTTACTGCGGCGCTCAATAGCTCCATAGCGAGCAACAGATAAATTAGAAGACAACTGACGGGGTGAGTGATTAAGTCCTATTTTAGTAGGAACATCCCACATGTGGACTTCAAGATCTAATAATCTACAAAGATGAAGATCAACAGAGTAACGGACAACAGTGTATCGTCTGCTTTACGTCTGAGAAGTATCACCTATAAGCCTTATCACTCAGCAAAATCAGTGAAACTATGGGACAATCCTACAAGTTACTAAAACTAGCAACAGTGAAAGCCCTTCAACTGTTGGTTGGATTACCAAGTTAATATCCACAATGGATAAGTCTTCGAAAGAACATCTCACAGCTGCAAAATGCAAACATAAGGTTCCAGCCATGCAACACCAATTTCTAGCTATGAACACCCACTCAAACAAATGGGAAGAAGACATTGAACCAATACAACCAAGGTGCCAACTGAAAACCATACCTACACCAGATTACCTCAAGGTTCCCAAACCTGAACACATAAAAAAGACCATATGAAAGCAGCTAGCGGAGTAAATGCCTCTACGCCTGCAACCACAAGAATCACCTGATGGCTTGCATCCCTGGATATGTGGTGGAGTAATATTCTTCAGTTCCATGCCTGCAGCAGAATCTTCAGATGAAACCCAATGAATGACTCACCATGGTATGTTCTACACAGAAATGGAATGAATCAGAACTCTATGCTGGTCCCATGTCGGCCTAACTGCCCCATCATCAAGTGTGGGATGGCCTATCAACATGAACCGGGTGTGTGACAAAGCCTTTTGAACTAAATTGGGAAACGGTTAACATAAACCGAGCTGTTGGACAGTCGTCATCTTTTCATCGATAAGATGAGGTAGGGAAGAACCTTCTGCAGAGCTTAAGTTGCATCTCCTGAAAGTATGACAGACCTAGGCATCAATTTCAATTGGAACACAGCCCAAATGGCAACAGAGTATTCTTAAATTCAGTCTCATGGAGAGAATATGTGCTTATGTATAATTCTATTCTTGGATTATGGATTAGAAACATTCGCCAGCCAACTTCGGTGGACATACTGTGAGTAGAAAATGACTGTGGGTATAATTCTGCACGGATAATTATGGACATTAACTGCTTTGCACTGGAGAAGAATACCCATCCGCAATGCCTAAATGAACACTATAATTAATTAATTTAATTATTAGTATCAACTGTTTTCATGTGTGTGTTTTTTTTTCTTCTATGACATGAAAAAGGTAAAGAGTGTTTTACATGGTAATGGTGGACAACTAAAGGTTTATGTTATGATATATCGGTATAATAATTTGACACCCACTCATTATTTTTAAATATGAGAATTGTACATGGTGTCAGAAATAAATGTGGGGTTTCTGCACCTAGACCAAGGTGATTTATCTAGGTACAATGAGTCAAGTTAGCAGAACCAATTTGTGGTTGTTGTGTTGTTTGTAATAACCTGGTTTTTTTCTGGGGTCACTGGGTACTATATTGTAATAATGCAATGAATCCCATGCCTGTCTGAAAATGCATAGTGTTTATTACACCTATATATATATATATATATATATAACTACAGATCTTGAGTTAATACCTGAACTGTTTGTCCAAAAGTGTTGTGTACATCAAGTAAATGTGGTGTCCAACAAGTGGTTGTTTATATGTTGTGAGCAATCAATATCCTTCTAGCATCTATAGTTAATTTAAGGGTGATGAAGTGGGAAGGGAAACCTACACACAGATGCCATTGTTTCAAGGATGGAACTCTTTCCTCCTGGGATTTGTGGTAAATATCCCTGATCACCCTGCATTCTTACCAGTGACAGAGAATCAATAATACCCCCTAGACATTTTAACGAATTATTCTCAGGAATTAAAATCCACATCCCACACTGACAACGAGTATACATTATATAACGTTTCAGTTCTCTGGCACATTTCCTTCATATTCAGAATAAAAGCTTATTGTCTGCCTGCTCTCTCTCTCTCTCTCTCTCTCTCTCTCTCTCTCTCTCTCTCTCTCTCTCTCTCTCTCTCTCTCTCTCTCTCTCTCTCTCACTCACTCTCTCTCTCTCTCTCTCTCTCTCTCTCTCTCCCCCCCCTCTCAGTGTGTGTGTGTGTGTGTGTGTGTGTGTGTGTTTATTATACCCCTGAATCTAGGAGTGTTAACGCTGTCAACAAATGCCTGAAGAAGTCTGATGTGTCGGCCGAAAGGCGTAAATATCGCAGCTCTGCTGTAAGCAGACACAACGCAATTACATCCAAAATAAACATTCCTAACAAACGAAGAAGATACCACCGAATATTCATTGAAAAGTGATCATAGACAAACTCTTGTGCTGGCAGTTACAACTTCACCTGAACTGTCACAATCGTTGAAAGCTAACATGTTAGTGATGGCGCATGCGTGTTTATAGCTACCATGCAAGTTTTCCATGACTCATTCATTCATCATACTCTGATTGCCATAATCTGCTGCATTACAAGATGCTTATAACTGATTACTGGTTACATAACTTAAATATTTCTTTCTCACTTCCCGTCTATTCATTACAATTCTTTCATAACACAGCGTAAGGACAACTGCGTGAAAATCTTTTAAACACACATTCGTAAATTAAATGATTTGTAATAAAACATAATACGCTTAATACACACGAATCCGCAATGTACAAAATAAAATTAATGGAACAAAGACAGGCCGTTTATTACTGTACAAATATTTTACAGAAAGATCACACTAATATTCAGGAAGGATTACGAAAATGAGCAAGGCTAAAACAAACAGAAATGTGCATAAAAATATTAATGCTCACATATGAAAGTATTTACCAAATGTTTAAAGAAGAGATTTCAAGAAGGGAAGCTTCGTTCCATGAATTCCACCAGGCGAAACACAACGCTTGATTTTCTCGCTTCAAAAAAGACTTATTTCATGATATGCTCAAGTCGCTGATATTATCTGTTAAATTGTTAGTTTAATATTATCTTCAGCTGGCCCTATCTGTTATATTATCTTCGGCTGATTGTTTGTCTAAAATTATCTTCAACTAACTGTAAGTTTGATATTATCTTCAGCTGACTTTAAGTTTTATATATCTTCAGCTGACTGTAAGTTTGATATTATCTTCAGCTGACTTTGAGTTTTATATATCTTCAGCTGACTGTAAGTTTTATATTATCTTCAGCTGACTTTAAGTTGTATATATCTTCAGCTGACTGGGACTTTGACATTGTCTTCGGCTGGCCTGTCTGTTATATTATGTACAGCTGTTTGTTTAAAATTATGTTCAGTTGCCCGTGTTGTGATATTATCTTCAGTTGACTGAGAGTTGTAAATTATCTTCACCTGCCAGGAACTTTGATATCATCTTCAGCCGACTGGGACTATGATATTATCTTCCACTGACTGAGACTTTGATATTATTTTCAGCTGACTAAGCCTTGATGTTATCTTCAACTGACTGAGACTTTGATATTATCTTCAGTTGGCCGTGTCTGTTATATTATGTTCATCTGTCTGTCACTTAATATCATCGTCAACTGACTCAGACTGTGTTATTATCTTCCGCTGATTGGAACTTTGATATTATCTTTAGCTGACTAAGACTTTGATATTATCTTCAGCTGATTGAGAGTATATCTTCATCTGACTGAGACAATGACGTCATCTTCATCTGTCTGGATGTCTGATGGTCAACAGAAGTGCAGTGGTTAGCACACAAGCATGACGTATCATTGTTCCTCGGTTCCAATTCGTAATGAGACCATTTGTTTTAATAACCAGATCGACACAGTCTAGAATTAGAATCAGCGCATGTCCTGGAAAGTAAAGTCGGCCTCCTGATTGATCCCCGGAATTCTGAATGTTTCTATAGCCTCTGTAGGAACCACACCATGCTGTACATATGTTTGCAGATCGGTTTGATATTGGTTGCTTTGTATCCTGGGCAGACTTATTCGAAGCCAGTTTATCTCGATCCCTAGGATCGCCTGGGGATCTGTGAACGAACAAAACAACCACACGGGCTCCATAGTTTATTGAACTTATCCGTGAAGGATAAACGTCGGATCAACTATCTCGGGTCATGAAAGAGAATGACATTCACTGCCAAACAAAATAGTGACATCTACTATCTATAGTACCTTGAGTTGTAGGATAAGGGGGAGGATGCCTTGAGCTTGAGGAATGAAGGCCAAATGGCTAATGCAGTCGCCGTGAACTGTGCAGGTTGTGGTTGTCACTTTGTACCCGACTGAAAAAATCCACACCTTACCCAGGTCTCCCGAAGGAGAATCCGGCGTTCTAGCCACTGGGATAACCGGCCCTCAGCAATGGCATTCACTAGTCATATTTTATGTAATTCTAAACTGGATTTACTCCGAAGCCATCTCTAGCTAGAGACAAACGTCGTACCTCTAAGTCTGTACCATGATTATTATTATTGCGGCGATAATTGCTTCTTCTTATAGCCCATGCCGTGACTAGTTGGTCATCATATCTGTCCACAACCTTGTGCATCTTGTACTGTCAATCTTATTATAATCCATGACGTGACTAGTTGGTCATCGTGTCTGTCCACAACCTTGTGTCTCCTGTACTGTCAATCTGATTATAATCCATGACATGTGGAGTTGGTCATCGTGTCTGTCCACAACCTTGTGTCTCCTGTACTGTCAATCTTATTATTGCCCATTATGTGTGGCTTTGGTCATTACGTCTGACCACAGTATTAAGTTTTCATGTTAGTCTATATGTGTGCGTGGTTGTTTGTCGTTAATCTATCTTCTTATCACTTTGCCTGTCCATCTACGTTTCAGTACAGTTAAATCACACAATTAAACAATAACATTAATATCATATATTTACACTCACCCAAAACTCTTAGCTTGTGCAGAATCCCCGTCAATGTACACAATTTGTAAATACAACTTTAACTTGTTGTCCTGAACGGAACACCAGGCAATCTTGTAACAGAGTTTTGTATCACAAATTATTCACATCTCGGGCAGACTCGTATGAGCTTGTAACACATTGCTCAAGTATTCCCAGAAATACCTGCCTTATGTAGTTGAGTATATAATAACGATGAAACACTATATCTGCAAGTGTTATTTTACAGCATCTAATGAAACAAAGCACCCGTGTATGTAAAAGTATGTAATATGTTTATATTAATTATCTGAAATACCATCTATCATTTATATAGCACTAGATTATATTTCTATAACAAAACATGCACTGACATGTAACGACATTAACGGACTTGAAAATAACGATATCTGTGAATGAATGAATGAACGTGTGCGCTTTTCGTGAATAACGGCAATGATTAAGTTTACTTCTAAAAGTTTCAATGAAAGATTGCCACGGTGTTTTGGGGGCAGGGTGAGTCTCGGCGATCGCACGCGCCATCTGTGAGCCACGCAAGATCCCCGGATACTCGGCACCGTTTCAAGCGTTGACAACTGTCAGCGCTTGTCAAATGCGTTTCCGTCAAGAGGGTTTTCCCCCAACTTCATGCAGATTCATGCGGATCACACGGACATCATTAACCCTATGCGGTGTGTCCTGTAGTTTCCTGTCTGTGGTCATTCCCGTTGGTATTATGTCTAAGAGAAGAGTTGTCTGTTCCCGTGCTCAGTCACCTTTGAGGGTCATTGATAATCTTGCATTGACACTTTATGTTCATTTCTTTAATATGTTCTGCCTTGCTTTCCAATAAATTGGTTTGGTGTTAAGGGTGTCATCTGTCTTGAGTTTGTTTACAAGATATTTTTTGGAATTTATTTTCTGATCCCGGAGTTTTATTTATCCTTGATTTGTTTGTGTATGTGTGTCTGTTATGATATCTTTGCTATCATTATTTTTGCTTCACGTCTTTCTTCAAATTGTGTTTCCAGTTTGTTTTAGTATCTTCGACATTATCGCTGTTATCAACGTCAAATTACTACTATTACTACTACTACTACTACTACTACTACTACTACTACTACTACTACTACTACTACTACTACTACTACTACTACTACTACTACTACTACTACTGCTACTGCTACTACTACTACTACTACTACTACTACTACTACTACTACTACAACTACTACTACTACTGCACCAACACCAACATCAGCAACTGCTACTGCTGCTACTGCACCAACACAAACACAACCACCACCAACAACAACAGCACTACTACTACTACTACTACTACTACTACTACTACTGCTGCTGCTGCTGCTATTACTACTACTATTACTACTACTACTACTACAACTACTACTACTACTACTAGTACTAATACTACTACTACTACTACTGTTGCGACTACTTCACGCACTACCACAAACACTACCACTACTACTACGCATTATTTGTAATAATGCTAATATTTCTACTATTAGTACTACTACTACCACCACTGACATTACTATTATTACTAGTGCTGGGGGGTACGGGGTGTCAGGCAGTAGTAGCTAGCACCTTTGGTAAGGATGACTCTCATGTCCTTTTCAGGACCCATCCCCCACTTGTCCAAGCCTGACACCCAGCTCGTGCCTGTGGCTCCTAGTAGCTGTCAGCATGCGGCAGCGGCCACCCCCCGGGCAACAGCTGTGAGAGGCTGGCTAAACCAGGCGTGGGTAGCCGATTTAGTGTCAAACCAAGCGGTAAACTAGGGTATGCCTACCCAGCATGTGAAGACAGGATTCGGCAGACTGCGCTGAAGAAATCATTCATGATTCAACGGGCAAGACGGCGTTTACCTGCAAAGCGTTGTGGAACGTAATGAGCACGGCAAGGCACGTAGAGCGCCCTGGTCATCCACTGCACTTGTATTCATCTCCAGTCGTCTCGACTTGTCTTGCCACTGGACTCAGATGGACTCAGGCGAGAGAGTGAGGTCGACGAATTGCGCAACTCTTCCTCACTTTAATCCAAGTCATCGCGCAAGTCATTCTTCATCCAACGTCATATATCACCTGCAAGCCCTGTGGCGATGGGCGAGCGGCGAAGCGGCAGGCGTGGGTACGCTGGCAGCCGTAGTCGCAGACCTGCACACAGGCGGCTCAGGCCATATGGTCGTCTTCTACTGACCGAAGCAGCAGTGGGATTCGGCAGCCCCCTGAGCGACTGAGCAGCCCTCTATAGGAACACACTGCTCACCTCCATAGCATGAGGAAGGGGCTAGAAAAGGTGCCCTAAACATTGTCTGCTCCATCACTACCTAACCAGCTAGCCGCGGTTGGTGGGTACCCTAACTGCGGTGGACATACAAACAAAGATAAAACAAATAAAGCTAAAAGAGGAAACAATATTCCCTTAACAATTGGAACTTGGAATGTACGCACCCTACTTGACAGAGACGGCGCGTCGGGTCCAGAGAGACGAACAGCACTGATTGGGAGAGAGCTGGGCAGGTACAACATCGACATTGCAGCCTTGAGCGAGACACGACTTGCTGAAGAAGGCCAAATCTGTGAAATAGGTGCCAGCTACACATTTTTCTGGAGTAGAAGGAAAAGCGAGGAAAGACGCCAATCCGGTGTGGGATTTGCCATTAAGTCGGTCCTGGTCGGCAAATTAGCTGGATTTCCAAAGGCTATAAACGATAGGCTCATGACCATTAAGTTGCACCTGCTGAATGGAAGGAAGCATGCAACCATTTTGAGTGTCTACGCACCAACTATGACCAGCGAAGATGATGTCAAGAACAAGTTCTATGAGGACCTGCACAATGTATTAACATCTGTTCCCAAAGAAGACAAACTTATACTCCTTGGGGATTTCAATGCCAGAGTAGGCACGGACACCACCTCTTGGAGTGGCATTATTGGAAAGCACGGAGACGGAAATTGTAACAGCAATGGACTCCTCCTCCTTCAAACATGTGCCGAACACGATCTCCTGATTACCAACACAATTTTCCGTCTCCCCATGAGAAATAGGACATCGTGGATGCACCCTCGCTCGAAACACTGGCACCTCATTGACTATGTCATCGTCAGGAGAAGTGACAGACAAGACATTCGGGTAACAAAATCCATGTGTGGTGCCGAATGTTGGACAGACCATCGTCTCATTTTCTCGAAAACAAACATTCACATCAGGCCACCACGGCGTCCTCAAGGGGTAAAAATGCAACAACAAAAAAACAACTAAATATCACCCTATTAAACAGCAAGAAAATGCAGCAGTCGTTTGAAAATATGTTGGAAGACCGCCTCAAGCCCAATGCTGCTGCTAAACAGGATACAGAAACAGAGTGGAGAGCCCAAAAGGACATATTTACAACACTGCTATGGAAATCCTGGGTCCAGCCCCCCGAAAGCATAAAGATTGGTTTGATGAAAATTCCGAAGACATCAACCAATTGCTGGCCGAGAAACATCTTCTCCTCAAGGCACATTTGAATGACCCGAAGTTAACATAAAAAAAAGATGCCTTCAAGAACATTCAGAGAGTAGTGTAGCAGAAACTTCGGCACATGCGGGACTCCTGGCTGAGCAGCAAAGCTGATGAAATTCAAAGCTTTTCTGACAGACATGATATGAAAAACTTCTACCACTCACTGAAAGTGGTCTATGGTCCTACATCACCAGGCATAGTTCCCCTCCTCAGTGCAGATGGGGGAACATTGGTCACCGATAAGAAAGAAATCCTTCAACGCTGGGCATAGCAATTCAGCAACATCTTAAATGCAGCTTCCTTCTTCGATGATGAAACCATCAATTGCCTTCCTCAAGTTCCCACCAAAGAGACACTTGGTGACCTGCCAACCATAGTGAAAGTAAACAAAACCATCCAGCAACTCTCCAGCGGCAAGGCACCTGGTCCTGACTCCACCCAGCAGAGATATACAAGCCAGGTGGGCCGGTCCTAACAGAGCAGCTTCACCAAGTCTTCACAAACATATGGATGAACGAGACCATGCCACAAGATTTTAAGGACGCGTCAATTGTCCACCTTTACAAACGTAAAGGAAACCGCCAATCCCGTGACAACCACCGAGGCATCTCCTTGCTTTCAATTGCAGGGAAGATACTCGCCAGAATTCTTCTCAATCGCCCCACGGCCCATCTCGATCAGGGTCTTCCTCCTGAGAGTCAATGTGGCTTCAGAAAAGAACGTGGAACTGTTGACATGATTTTCGCTGCAAGGCAGCTGCAAGAGAAATGTCAGGAACAGAACTGCGAAATGTTCTCCACTTTCATTGACCTTACCAAAGCTTTTGATACAGTCAGCAGAGAAGGACTGTGGAAAATCATGGCAAAATATGGCTGTCCACGAAAGTTTGTCCAAATAGTGCGGCTATTTCATGAAATGTTCTCCACTTTCATTGACCTCACCAAGGCTTTTGATACAGTCAGCAGAGAAGGACTGTGGAAGATCATGGCAAAATATGGCTGTCCACGAAAGTTTGTTCAGATAGTGCGGCTATTTCATGATGGTATTCAGGCAAGAGTACAGGAAAATGGTGAACTGTCTGAACCCTTTCCTGTCACCAATGGAGTGAAGCAAGGATGTGTCCTGGCACCAGCACTGTTCAGCCTCATGTTTTCAGCCATGTTGATGAATGCCTTCGAGAACGACAACATTGGAATAGACATCAACTACCGTATGGATGGAAAGTTATTCAATCTCAGAAGGCTGAAAGCTAAAACCAAAATTAACAGCGAAACCGCCAGAGAGCTTCTGTTTGCTGATTATTGCGCTCTATACGCCAGCTCGGAGGCGGACATGCAACATAATGTTACAGCTTTCTCACATGCCTGTGCCAACTTTGGGCTCAATATCAACTTGGAGAAGACTGTAGTTATGTACCAGCCAGCTCCAGGGAATAATCACACTGTGCCGAATATCAAAGTGAATGGTCATAGACTAAGTGTTGCGGACACATTCACCTATCTTGGCAGCACTGTGTCACAAGCTGCCACAATTGATGACGAAGTGAATGCAAGAATCTCCAAGGCCAGTGTGGCCTTTGGCAGACTGTACAAGAATGTATGGGACAGAACTGGAATAAGCCTGCAAACAAAGCTAAAAGTCTACAAAGCAGTTGTATTATCCACACTGCTATATGCTTGAGAAACCTGGACTAGTTATCAGCGACACGCTAGGAAATTAAACCACTTCCACACAGTCTGCCTAAGGAAGCTACTGAAGATTAAATGGCAAGACAAGATCCCAGACACTGAAGTCCTAGAAAGAGCGTCCATGCCCAGTATCCACACTCTACAGATGAAGAATCAGATTCGTTGGGCTGGTCACTTGACTCGCATGCCAGATCACAGGCTCCCTAAACGAATTTTTTACGGCGAACTGCGTTGTGGTAAACGCTACCAAGGTGGCCAGAGGAAAGACACTGAAAATCTCTCTGAATGCTTTTGGAATTCATCATGACACCTGGGAGACTGCAGCCAGAGACCGAAATTCATGGCGTGCATCATTACACTAGGGTGCAGTCATGTGTGAGGCAACCAGGACTGCAAGAGCTGTAAAGAAAAGGCAGGACAGAAAAACCACTGCAGGAAATCCTCCTCCAGAAACGCCAAGCATTCTTTGTCCACATTGTCAAAGAACATTTCTAGCCAAAATAGGCCTTATCAGCCATCTTAGAACCCACGGCTCCATACTTTCAACCCCACCGTATGAAACGAATGGCCATCATCATTCTTGATGGACAAACAACATTAATAGTGCTACTACTACTACTACTACTACTACTACTACTACTACTACTACTACTACTACTACTACTACTACTACTACTACTACTACTACTACTACTACTACTACTACTACTACTACTACTACTACTACTACTACTACTACTACTACTACTACTGCCACACCACTACTACTTCGACTAAGACTACCACCACCACCACTGTTACTACTACTAATACAACTACTACAACTACTACTACTACTACTACTACTACTACTACTACTACTACTACTACTACTACTTGTCGTATTATATATATATATATATGTCGTCCCTGGGGTGAGGGGAATCAACACCCACATTCTTTTAACCACATAACATTATTCTGGAGAATCCACTAGATTTCCGTCCACAACACCCCGTCAGTCACTTAATCCCCCTCTCTCTCTCTCTCTCTCTCTCTCTCTCTCTCTCTCTCTCTCTCTCTCTCTCTCTCTCTCTCTCTCTCTCTCTCTCTCTATCCACTGGACCATGCCACCTCTCATTCTTCTCCAACACAACATACCACACAACTCTAGCTTCTAAAATTAATAACAAATTAATTTAATGAAGAAAAGTGTATGTATGTGCGAAGTGCAGGTGTAAAATGTATGTCGTATACTCTAGTGTCTCTGCAGAATCAGACCGAACAGCTCAGAAGCAAAGTCTGATCATCCCAGTAATGGCCACACAACATCACCCTAGCTCAGTACACAATGACCTCACCAAAAGATGTTTCGCTCCGGCCAGGTGTGGACTTCATCCGATAGCTCCCTGATAATCCAGATACCTGGTCACCAAAAATGGATATAGTCCAATACTGACTCTGAATCTGTCACACACCGTGTAACTAAATGTCAGTACAGTTCTGCGATCTAACCATCCTTGTATCGTGAAATACGGATCACTGTAACTTGAAACAAAAATGTTCATTGGTAATTGTCATGGATTTTCACGATCGCAATGTTAATGTTTAAAGTTCCACAGGAATCCATTAACTGAGAAAACGCTATGTTAGGTTTCAACTTTGTCACTTGTTTAAATTCCAGAGAGAAGGTTGGACTCAACAAGCACATCTATAAAACTGATTATCTGTTGGGGTTATTGTCTGACTTGGGTCTACACTCCTCTCTTCTGTCTTCCCTTCCATATATCTACTTCTGTCACTCTCTCTCTTATTCTCTCAACACATACTCCGACAACATTTCCTTTCAACATATAATAACAGATTTATTAATAAAGAAAACTATGTCCGGTGTGTGTATGGATATTGTCTGTGTAGTTGCTATTGCATTCTATGGTTGTGGACAGAATGAACTCAGAATGTCTATCAGCTGTATCTTCTCGCCAGTCATTCTTCACGATTACAGGACATCACATCAAACAGGACAGAGCTCACCCGGGATGATCCGTAGGCTTGAATCTGATGGTAAATCCGTTAGTGAAATGAAAACAAACTGTTCATCACTGATTCACCGTATTGCTATAAAAGTCCCGTAAGTTTATGACTGTGCCCAAATCGGTTTCATGATATTAAGTATCCATCATCAACAAAAGAAAACACCACATTGTCAATGTTCTTCCTATTGTCTATTATGATTATCACTATTGTCTTTGTCTATTCCTTCTACCCTATGTATGCACGTCGTATGTAGGTTGAAGTCTCTGCTTGCCCCACCTTAACATCTTTTTCTGTTTAAGAGCCCCGTGGTATATGCGTGTTAGCATACAGTCTTCTGTATTTTACTTGATGTTAGTATTTGTTCATCCGAACGAACTATTTAGGTTCTTTCTGGATCTAAGTATGTACTTTATTGGTTCACGTAGAGTAGGTTTTTCTTTCTTCTCTAATGTCCCTAGAAACTGGGAACCTGTGGATGAATATAACAAGTCGAGTGGTAAGCGTCCGCCCCTTACTCCTAACTTATGCAAGTGTCCTTCTCCAGCCATAATGACAAGGCTTTCGAAGTCACCATCCGCATAAGACATAAGAATTCACCTCAGTCTAAAACACCCACTAATAATATGTAATGATAAAGGTAATACACGCTCATCTATATTCCTATTCTAAAACGATATTTTAATATACCTTATACACATCGATGTTCCTATATAGAATTAATGTAGATCCACGAATCGAAATTAATCCTCAGCCAAGCACTTTATCCCATTATAAAGGAGGATATTTCTTTTCATTACAGGACACATAATTCTATCTTTCCGTCCAGTTGGGGAACACACACTAAACTGACACAAAGACGTGGCCACTCTCTTTAGATCATCTTTGTCCCATCGTCCTTGACATTGCTGGACAAAGCAAATTCAGACTTCATTATCCCTTGTCAGTGGAAAATTTCTGATCTAGGCTTTTCCGTATATCCCTACCTCCAGAACGCAATAGACTGATCCATGATACTGTCTGTCTTTGTAGCAAACTAATTTTTCCACTCTCCAGGTCACCTGTATTGTAGTCGACTCTCCCGCCTTGACCTATATACATATGCGCTGGTCAATCCGTTGTGTTTTATCCTTCTGTTTCATTAACCCTTCTACTCCCTGGGTATTCGCTGCATACAGTCGTCGATCTGGGATTCACTAACATGCAGCATTTCATGACATAGGCCCCCTCTTAAGAGATTAGACCGCGTCGAATCTTTCTCGCTGTAGGTTTGATTCCCATGATCCACAATCCTAATCTTCTTCCTCCGGAGCTGGATGTCTGGATAAAAAATCTGCTCCTACATTCTCCTTACCAAAGTATTCCACTGTGAAGTCCCGTTGCAGCAACAACTTCCATCACATCCATCGTGCGTTGAGCTTCTGCGAAGTAGCTATTAACATCACGTGTTGATGATATGATTGGATCCTCACATGCTCACTTCATTATCCAGTAGGCGCTCTAATTGACACCCTACTATACTACTAACGACTGAAACTAGTGTTGGCTCCTCGCTCCTGTACGTTCAGTCGACCTACTTTCGACTTGCGTCAGCGACGGCTCACAATACAAACGGATTGTCCCATCCTGATTGTAACACTGCTTCCATGTCCTCTTGGTTTTCCCCGGCTTTTCCTCTGGGGATGTTCCGCCTCGTCCTCGTCGGACCGAGTCGTTTTTCCCAAACCTCCTGGGCTTTTGCTTCCAGGACCATCTTGGGCGATGTTGTATCTGGTCAGCCAATCTCTGGTTGGAGTCCTGGGTAATTCTTGCCTTTCCCGACGTTACCCACCCCTTCTGAACTTGGTTACCGGTGAAACTTTCACTCTTGTCCTTTCCCTGACTTGTGATTTCCCTCCTACTGTCGTTGGGTAAATCTGACCTATCCCGTACTGTCCCATAGGCCCTCCTATGTTGTACTGGCGATCTCTGGTCTTCGTCTGGACTGGTAACCGTTGTCCTAATGGCTGCCATCACCATAAAGTGTGAAGCTTTGCTCCCGGATCTCTCCTCATATTTCCTAATGAGATGTCTAGGGAGATTTTTCTTCTCTTCCCCGATCCGTATTTTGTAGATGTTCTTGGACACCACCTTTTCCACAGGATAAGGTCCTTTCCATCCTACTTGGAGTATATTGGTCTCTGCTGGACTCCACACTTCCACTTTGTCTTCCACTTTAAGAGCTAGTTTCCTCTTAATTCGCTTGTTGGGTGGTGCTCTCTGGCACTCCGAACAAGACTTCACCCACCGGCGTACATCTCCGGTCATTCCTGGCCAGCAATAATGGCCGGATATTTGCTGCAAGGTCTCTCTGACACCCATATGTCGATTCTCGCCTATGATGTGTCCACTCTGAAGAATGTGAGGACGGTGGGTCTCTGGAACCACCCACTGCTCATGCAGGTTATCTCCCCTCCCAGCTCTCCGATAGAGTAGTTGATTCTTCAGAAAGTACTGTCCCCGTTCTGGTGGCTCAGCACTTCTTTGCAGCTTCCTGTAGCAAGGATGCAACGTAGTATCCTTCCTCTGGGCAGTATGCAATTCTCCTATCCCTGAGTTGTCGCATAGTGTCTCTGCCTCTTTTTCCTTCCCTTGAGATCCACTGACTACTGTTCCCTTGTGGGCTTGCTGTTTGGGCATCCCCAAAAAGACATATTTCGTGCCAATGATCATAGGAAATAAGGAGTCAGATAATACAGCAGCTGGAATAATGCCCGTGACGTACCTGGATTTAATCTCCACCTTGGCGATTGGCAGCGTCATGGTAACAGCACTCCTCATTGCCGGCTGTATTTCTATGGTCTCCCCTGTAAGTTGGTCTGGGCTTACCAAGCTGGCGTCCACCACCGCTTCCCCATCCAAACCTGTATCATAGAGACAAGCAACCTGCTGGCCATTGACTTCAATAAGTTCAACCACAGGTGGTCTCTCTTGGTCCTGAGTGTCTTTCATCTCCTTGACCGTTTCCTTGCCTTCCTCTTTTGATTCCTCGAGGTTGGTTATGCAATTGGCGTGTTTGGCCTTGCATCTGCAGTCCACAGGATCATGTGTTATCGACTGGCAGTGTGTGCACTCTGTTCCCTTCCTAGGTTTCCGTGTGTCCTTTTTGTTCCTTTCTCCTTCGCCGACCTCAGCCTTGTCTGTGATCACCGATGTAGGAATCACTTTGCATGCTGCGAAGTAAGAACTTTTAGGTTTCGATCTGCAGTCCTTCGTGTTGTGGGAGGCCGCCCTACAAAATGAACACCATTTCTCCGACCATTGTCGTTTCGCTTGAGAATTCGAGGTGCTCTGGTTTCCTACCTTCACCTTCTCTGAACTCTCCTCTGTGTGCTTTATATAAGGTTCCCCTTTTTCTCCTTCCCAGTTTTTAGGTTTCTTTTTCTCTGGTTTTTCCTGACTTTTGGATTGTGTACTTAGTTCCTCCGTTTCACCATGTACTTCCACGAATCGTTCCGCCAGCTTATTCACCACATCAATCCGTTCCGCCCCTTGTTCTCCCAAGAAGGTTCTGAGAGGTTTCGACATTTGCTTTCGCATTTGGTCTACCACCATCATCTCTTCGAGACTCTCATAATCCCTCTGGAATTCTGCCAAGTCCATCCATTTCTGTAGATAGGATTTCAGCCTCAGACTGTAGGCGGCGAATAGTTCTCCCGGCTCTCGTCTAGACGATCTAAACTTTTTCCGATATGTTTGTGCGGTGACTTCATAATGTTTCATCAAAGCTGCTTTCAATTCCTCGTACTGATTTTCCTGTCCTGGTGGTAGGCGTGTGTAGACCTCGTAGCCCGAACCCCGTAAAGACTGGGATACTTTAAGAGCCCATCTGGTTCTATCTAGTCCCATAGCGATTGCCATAGCCTCGAACCGATCCAAAAACTGGAATATCTTTTCTTTACTTTCATCGTAGACCGCTAAGGGAAACTTCATGGCCTGGTAACCCTGTCCACTCATGTAGGTTGCTCCAGGTGAAGATGAACTTCCTTCTGCTGCATCTATTTCACCCTTAGTTTGTGTCTTGAGTTCTAACTCTTTCAAGCGGTATTCATGTTCCATTTCCAGTTTCTTGGTCTCCTGGTCCATTTTCTTGGCCTCTTGTTCCATTTCTAGTCGCTTGGTCTCCTGGTCCATTTTCTTGGCCTCTTGTTCCATTTCCAGTCTCTTGGTCTCCTGTTCTAGTTTCTTGGCCTCTTGTTCCATTTCTAGTCGCTTGGTCTCCTGTTCTAGTTTCTTGGCCTCTTGTTCCATTTCTAGTCGCTTGGTCTCCACCTCTATTCTTCTCACTTCCAACTCAGTCTTTCGATCTTCTCGTTCCGCCTGACGAATCTCTCGCTCTCTTTCTTGGATGTAATCAGTTAAGTCTGAACCAGCCAACCCAATTTCCTCCCCGTTGGCTCTCAGTTCTGCTGTAGTTACTTTAGGAGTTGCCATAGTTACAGCAGATAAGTCAGCAAGTTGAGTAAAGATCCCTCAAGGCAGAAAAGAAGTACTCACTATACAATTATATTCCACCTAGAACCTATACCATTTATCTATGTCTATCTAATATTATAAATCTACCCCACCACACAGTACATCACAACCACTCTCTCATCCACAAGAGGAGATATAGGATAAAGACTTATGTAGACGTGTGACCGTGTGACTAGGTATGTAATGTCTTACCACCTATCCACATTCACTCTGTCTGGAACTTTCTCACTGCAAAGTCACCAGCATTAATGAAATGTTTCTACCATATATGTAATGGCACCATATATCCAATGGACGTCCTTCCATTAAAAGTCATCAATATATACTTATATTCCTTCCAATCAGTATGTCCCAACATGTAGGTACTCCGCTATGCCTGTGCCAATATGCAAGTACCTCTCTCTATGCATATGCCTCTTTATGCTTTTAGGTCATATGAGTATTATGTATGTACGTATCCCGCTGCTCCCACCATTTAATGTCACTTGTTTAAATTCCAGAGAGAAGGTTGGACTCAACAAGCACATCTATAAAACTGATTATCTGTTGGGGTTATTGTCTGACTTGGGTCTACACTCCTCTCTTCTGTCTTCCCTTCCATATATCTACTTCTGTCACTCTCTCTCTTATTCTCTCAACACATACTCCGACAACATTTCCTTTCAACATATAATAACAGATTTATTAATAAAGAAAACTATGTCCGGTGTGTGTATGGATATTGTCTGTGTAGTTGCTATTGCATTCTATGGTTGTGGACAGAATGAACTCAGAATGTCTATCAGCTGTATCTTCTCGCCAGTCATTCTTCACGATTACAGGACATCACATCAAACAGGACAGAGCTCACCCGGGATGATCCGTAGGCTTGAATCTGATGGTAAATCCGTTAGTGAAATGAAAACAAACTGTTCATCACTGATTCACCGTATTGCTATAAAAGTCCCGTAAGTTTATGACTGTGCCCAAATCGGTTTCATGATATTAAGTATCCATCATCAACAAAAGAAAACACCACATTGTCAATGTTCTTCCTATTGTCTATTATGATTATCACTATTGTCTTTGTCTATTCCTTCTACCCTATGTATGCACGTCGTATGTAGGTTGAAGTCTCTGCTTGCCCCACCTTAACATCTTTTTCTGTTTAAGAGCCCCGTGGTATATGCGTGTTAGCATACAGTCTTCTGTATTTTACTTGATGTTAGTATTTGTTCATCCGAACGAACTATTTAGGTTCTTTCTGGATCTAAGTATGTACTTTATTGGTTCCCGTAGAGTAGGTTTTTCTTTCTTCTCTAATGTCCCTAGAAACTGGGAACCTGTGGATGAATATAACAAGTCGAGTGGTAAGCGTCCGCCCCTTACTCCTAACTTATGCAAGTGTCCTTCTCCAGCCATAATGACAAGGCTTTCGAAGTCACCATCCGCATAAGACATAAGAATTCACCTCAGTCTAAAACACCCACTAATAATATGTAATGATAAAGGTAATACACGCTCATCTATATTCCTATTCTAAAACGATATTTTAATATACCTTATATACATCTATGTTCCTATATAGAATTAATGTAGATCCACGAATCGAAATTAATCCTCAGCCAAGCACTTTATCCCATTATAAAGGAGGATATTTCTTTTCATTACAGGACACATAATTCTATCTTTCCGTCCAGTTGGGGAACACACACTAAACTGACACAAAGACGTGGCCACTCTCTTTAGATCATCTTTGTCCCATCGTCCTTGACATTGCTGGACAAAGCAAATTCAGACTTCATTATCCCTTGTCAGTGGAAAATTTCTGATCTAGGCTTTTCCGTATATCCCTACCTCCAGAACGCAATAGACTGATCCATGATACTGTCTGTCTTTGTAGCAAACTAATTTTTCCACTCTCCAGGTCCCCTGTATTGTAGTCGACTCTCCCGCCTTGACCTATATACATATGCGCTGGTCAATCCGTTGTGTTTTATCCTTCTGTTTCATTAACCCTTCTACTCCCTGGGTATTCGCTGCATACAGTCGTCGATCTGGGATTCACTAACATGCAGCATTTCATGACAAACTTCCCTCTATGACTACTAGTGTTCCGGTTACATGTGGTATGGAAAATAACTTCACTCACATTTGGTGAACCCTATCTCTGAGGATTCATTCCCAGATAAATAGCGGTTCCTGCTCAGCAGAGCCATGTTCCTGCAGACCCTTTTGATTATGGGCCCAGTGCAAAAGCCGCCGAGTAAAACTTTCTTCAATGAATTAGCCATAATCTTAGTCAATGACTTTTCAGCTTGTTCTCTTGGTGAACGGAGTGGAACCTGTTGAAGAGAGAACACACCTGGTGAGAGCACCCCGATACTGACCTATATTAGGTGAGTGCAGGCCGACGACTGCACTCAGATATAACAGCGAACTAAACTCTGTCATAGGGCAGAGGAGCTCATCACATCGGTCTGAGTCATGGTAAGAGAAGGAAAGACCAAAGGTAAAGTGCAGAAACCCAGTAGACACCCCACTGGAAGATCCTACCATTGGACATTGCCCCTATCCCCCAACCATCCTCAATCTCTCTAACCATCTCCCCACTACATGTCACATAAAAACTTGATAGTTTCGATCGATGACAGAAAGTCGCGACAACTGTCAGCACACAGTCGGCATTTCTTTAATCTGTAGTTGTTAAGCGGTAGTCAGCCTTTGAAGTGATAGACGGAATGTCTGGGCAGACGTCGGATGGGTCTTGTGATGTGGCGGAATTATCCTCTGGTTCACAGGCGGGCAAGACTTTTGTTGTACGGGAACCAGATTCCCAGATGAAAGGAAAATAGACGGCGGATCGATTCCAACCCAGTCTAAAACGGAAGGAGAAAACCAGATTCTGGACTGTCTAGCGTCTAGACTTTTGGGTGACGTCACTAAGCCCCGAATTAAAACCAGTTGAGGTAAACAAATTTGGGTTAGTCGACCAAAGTTATGAAGTGCTGAGGATCGGCGCAGTATTCCTAGCTGTGTTTATAGAGAGAGACTATAGTGTCAATTTGTTGATATATATATCGGCGGACATCGATCCAGTCTGTGATTTTATAGTCACAACAGGAATCTACATCTATAACAGGAATAGCCATATGGTTCCTCTCGATGGTTCTACGATATTCTACCAAGAAGCTAGTAACAAAGTTATAGAAAGTGATGGCTCACAGATTGAAGACAGAGGTTACTGAGAGGCTTTTACACTGGGCTCATAACCCAGTTGGTCTGCAGGAACCTGGCTTCTGCTGAGCAGGACATGATGCTTATACGTGTGTTTTCACAAGTGATAGCTACATCACAGAAAATTCAGAACACTGTAGATAACACATGTACCAGAGACACCAATAGATATAACTACCTGGAACATTAACATTGGGTGTTAATATGGGAAAAATCTTATAACAAGTGAAATACGAACTTTTAGGTTTTCCAAGGTGACATTAACGATATTTGTAAAATTCTCTGATCAACGAACATTTAATTAACAGAGTAGATTCACAGAGTGTGCTAGAGTGCAGACCAATATTGGACAGTGTCTATCATTGATGACCAAGCATCCTGATTGTTCGAGAGATATCGGAGAAAGTCATCACGTGGCCGGAAAAACATCCTTTGGGTGAGATTTTCTGTCCGGAATATATGGTGCTGTTGTGTGCTCAGCACAGTGATGCAACTGACTTTGCTCCTAATTCACTGGTCTGATTCTACAAACACATTAGAGTAGACGACCCACATTCCACACACACACTTCTCACTTACATACTCTTTGCTTTAATAAATTATTTTGTATTTATTTGTTGAAGCTAGAGTTGTTGAGTATGTTGTGTTGGGGAAGAATGAGAGGGAGCATGATCCAGTGGTGAGTGAGAGTAAGAAAGAGGTGTCTATAGACTGAAGGAGTGTTGTGGACGGATTCTAGTGGATTCTCCAGAGTAATAATATTGGGTTAAATAGAATGTGGGTGTTGATTCCCCTCACTCCAGGGACGACACTAAAGTAATATAGTAAAGTATTACTACGACACTACATTATTCTCAACCAGCTGAGTTAAGTGATATCTTTCACTAGCTAGTTTAACAACGCGATTGCCTACTGTTGCCGACACTCCTATATTACATTCTCCTAATGCACATTACTACACTCGATTCCTAAGAATAATCCCATTTGGGTCTAAATCACTCAATTACCATATATTGAGTCTGGCATTAAATTGAGACTACTCAACCACACAACGGGTAAATGTCCGCCCAATGTAAATTAACACAAGACACTGTAGCCTCTCTTTTTAATCCAGCCAGGAACATTACACACACGTCCGTTAAGTTTTCACAACACTTGGTCGACTTCCCAAAAGTGGTTTACCCAGCCAGTTTTAATACTGTGCCTAGATGACGTCACTCGCTGTCAACAACAGGTGGCCTTCCCGTCTCCATCTCGGGACTTGTTTCCCGTACTTCAAATGTCCCTCCAGCCTGTGATCTACAGAAATGCATTTCTCCACAACAAAGATCTAGCCGACTTCCCCCGCCCCCCAGACAATGTGTCTCCAACTTCACAAGAATGGTTGCCGCCCGTAAACAACTGACGCAACAGTCTTTTTCTCTCGATCGACAACACATCAAAGAATGCCGGCGGCTTGTAGACAAAGGCCGCAACAGTGTTTCATTGATCGACCCTTCCAAGAATTCTGTGACACTACTACTACTACTACTACTACTACTACTACTACTACTACTACTACTACTACTACTACTACTACTACTACTACTACTACTACTACTACTACTACTACTACTACTACTACTACTACATCTACAACTACTACTACTATTACAACTACTACTACTATTACAACTACTACTACTGTTACTACTACTACTACTACTACTACTACTACTACTACTACTACTACCGCTACACGTACATTTACTATTATAACTACTACTATTACTACTACTACTACTACTACTACAAATACTAGGACATATACTAATACTACTACTATAAGTACTACTGCTACAACTACAATTACAACTACTACTACTACTACTACTACACCTACATGTACTACTTCTACTACAACAACAACAATACCAACACCAACAACAACAACAACAACTACTACTACTACTACTACTACTACTACTACTACTACTACTACTACTACTACTACTACTTCAAGTACTACTGCTACAACTACAAGTACTACTACTACTACTACTACTACTACTACTACTACTACTACTACTACTACTACTACTACTACTATTACTACTACTACTACTTCTGCTACTGCTACTACTACTTCTACTACTACTACTACTACTACTACTACTACTACTACTACTACTGCTATTACTACTACTACAATTACTACTACTACTACTACTACTACTACTACTACTACTATTACTACAACGACAAATACTACTGCTACTAATACTGCTAATACTACTACCACAAATTACAAGTACTACCACTACTACAACTACAACAAGTACTATATTACTACTACAACTACTACTACTACTACTACTACTACTACTACTACTACTACTACTACTACTACTACTACTACAAGTACTACTACTAATGTTACTACAACGACAAATACTACTGCTACTAGCAATGCCAATACTACTACCACAAATTACAAGTACTACCACTACTACAACTACAAGTACTACTACCACTTCTACTACTACTACTACTCTTACTACTACTATTACTACTACAAGTACTACTATTACTACTACAACTACTACTACTACTACTACTACTACTACTACTACTACTACTACTGCAATTACTACTACTACTACAGCAATTACTACTGCTACTACAACTACTACATTGAAACCGATCCTCTCGACTTTTAAGACTTCTTTTTTAAGACTGATTTTATGCTGTTTAAAGCATTTCTGACCATTCCTATTCTCTTTTTGATTTATGTTTTACTTCTGCCATCATCTGTAATTACATTTCTAAGATGGAAGAACCTTGTTACTTGTTCTAGTGTAAAACAATAAGAGAGAGAGAGTAAGATTGTGCCATAAAAGAGTTCTCCTGTTTCGACGGCATGAAATCAGTGTTAACATCTAGAGAGATTAATAACGCATAAAAATGAGAGTTATCAAATGCTACGTTTATTCAACGCTAATGTATGGTTCGGAAGTCTGGCAATTGAACAAGCAACTAGAAAGTCGAATAGAGGCCATGGAGCTGTGGATATACAGACGAATTTGTCATATTTTATGGAAACAAAGAAATCAAATGCAGAAGTTCCAGGAAAACTGGGAATGAAGAGAGTGCTGATGAAAGAAATACAGAGGAAGCGAGTGAAATATTTCGGCCATTTTAAACGACATGATATTCTTATAAAAACCATACTGGGAGGCAAGGTTGAGGGCAAGCGAGCAAGAGGTGGACAACGGTACAAGTGGGAAGATAACACCAAGAGATAAACGAACATCAGCCTGACACAATGTACAGTCAGGGCGAGAGACAGAAATTATTGGAGATCCTTTGCAGCCATATTTTATTGTGGAGATGGCACCTGGTTGAATTGTTTTGATTGTTTTTGGTGCTATTCTTGTTGTTCATGTTGTTGTTGGTGTTGCTGTGTTTGATAATACTACAGTTGGTGTTGCTGTTATGGCTGCTGCTGTTGTTACCGCTGTGATTTCTATTGCTATTGTTGGTAGTGCTGTTGAATGTTGCTACCGTTGTTGTCACTGTGGTTTTTATTGCTGATTGTCACACGTTTCTCTTGATGATAATGATATCACGAAGTTCTCACGATGATACTGTTCATGATATTGATGATAAGTTTTGTGTGATGGTCGTTGTCTAGGTAACGATGTTCATGGTGTGTCAATGGAGATATCTGTCTTGCAATGTAACTCACCCCCGCAGTGCATATTCACCAGGCATTCAACAAGATTCCGTTGGCGCACATAATCCTTTATTACAAAAATAAGACGGACAAACGGAACAGGTTTATACATCCAGAAACATAACGTAATCCATAGAATATGAATATCCTCCTCACAATTTAACCAGCACACATCAATGCCTTCTCACGGCTGGCCTCTAATCTCAATCCACAAGACAGGTAATCCAGCTACAATCCTCGGCTGGAGCTCACACAATACAACCCACACATTGGGTTGGAGCCACTGCTCAACTATAGAACCCACTCTGGGGTTTGGCCTACACTCAATACAGAACCCACTCTGGGTTCCGGCCTGTCTTCCCAACTCGAAGAACAACACAACACCGGAGCTCTCTCTTAAACGACCCGACCCGCAGTCGGTCTCTTCTCTCACTGCCCTTTCAGTACCTTGACTTCACACAACACACCACTCTCTTTCGACCCATCCCCCCTGGGGTCCACACTCACCCTTCCCATTATTTCTAAGGACTGGCTGTTTACTCGTAGCCAGGTCAGTCACTTTACTGTCTCCCACTTTCATCTCCATTCTTTCTCATGCCCGGCCACTCAACTCAATGTCAGTGACCCAGGCTTATGTCATTACCCCCCTCTTAAAAGAAAACTTCGTTTTCAAATATTGGGAGACTAAAACTTAGTAAACATGTGACCCAGACATATAGCCTGGGTAGCCCTAAGTATGGCTGCACCTTACTCCAGCTACCACACTACATAATACATCAAATGCTCATAGTACACTCCTATATTCATCACACATAAATACAACTATCTATCTTGTGTATCAATGCATGAACTAATACATCACATCATAATAATAATACATCATAGAAAATCATTATACTTATGTACCCACAGGTCTCTTACTACTTCACGACCCCACAATACTATTTGTGTACCGACCCTATATCAGGTGGTTCTGTTCTTGCATTAACCCACCTCTGATTCCTGTCGATGCTGTGTCTACCTTTCATGTACCCATGACTCATGGTACCTCTACAATTACAACATCTGTTTGCTATCCCTAGCCCTGGGTCAGTAATGTCGCGAAAACTCTTTTGACCTGACTCAACTTTCCTATCTGCATATTGCACCGTTACACTTGCGTCTCTGTTTAGTCTGAACTTTTTATTCAATCTTGGCCCATATATCTGGCACCTTTCTTTCTGCTGCATACGCCTTATGCCTATGTGCCCTGCACATGCACTATCCTGAGCTGTTCTAGTATATCGGTCTCTATGTGCTAAAGGTACTGCTCCTTGGGGACATTTGTTCAGAGTAGTATCTTGTCTCTGGGATTCACTAGCACTATATTTGGGATCCATTCTCATCTGCTCAGCTGTACTATCCTTGTCCTGAGTTCCTGTGTCTACTTCAAGTGCCTCTTCTACCTCAGCTATACTCTCTAATTTTGGTTCTCTTGTGGTAACTACCTCGTTACTGCTTACACTATATTTTTGGTCCCAATAAACTACTTCCTCTTCTGTACAATCTTTAACTCCTATAACATTTCCTATGATCAAATCAGCCACTGGTGAGTCCAGAACACACACTGTCACTCTTCCAGTGATATATGGTGTTTTTACTGTTATTATGGCTACTGGGTAGAACTCTACTGTGCCATTGAATGTTATGCATCTAATCTTTTTCCCTGTATACTCCGAGGGATCTATTAAACTTCTCCTCACTCCGATAGACGTACATCCGGAATCTCTAATTGTTAACGCTGGTCTATCATTGACAAATCCCTGATGCAGCTTCAGACTTCCTCCTTCATGGACTGCTGATCCTGCTTTAACTGTGTGACCACATATTAAGACTGGCTGACTGTCTTTTTCAAAAAGAGGTTTGCACCCACTACAATCTTCATTGTTCAGCGTCTCAATCACTTGCGCTGCATTTGAGTGCTCTGTTTCTCTCATCCTACATTGATGACTGATATGACCATTCTTTCCACATTTGAAACAAGTAATCTCCCTTTTAGTGTTGTTCGTTGGTCCATCTGATGGTTGTGCATCACACTGTGCTGCCTTGTGTCTCCAACTCCCACAATTCCAACATCCGGCATAATTTGGACGTCTCTGGAAGTTCCCTCTTCTATATGGGTACCGTCCTACTCTACCACCATTGTTTCCTCGGAAACCATTGTCTTGAAGTTCTTGCTGCTCACCTTTCTGTACCGAATCCACGCTTTTCGCCCTTGGTCTGATGACTGGATTCTGGTCCTGTTTAGTGTACGCTGCACAGACTATTTCCTCACTCATTAGTTTCCCAATAGATACGTTAGGATGTGCAGTCATGTAGTTTTGCCCTAACTGAGACATTGTGTCTATGTCCTTTGGCTTCCGTTCCTCAAAGAACGCCACTAAATTAGAATTGCATGCAGATACCACCTTGTCTCTTAACATTAGATCTACTAATTTATTAAAATCTTTCCCTATTTCTGCAAGCTCCATCCACTTATTAAATGTATTCTTTACTGTGTTAACAAAATCTGTGAAATCTTGATTTGTCTCTGGCACTAACTGTCTAAACTTTGTCCTATATCCATGCTCAGTGAGTTGGAACTTTGTCAGCAAACGTTGACGTAAGATAGTGTAGTTGTTCCTTTCTTCTACAGGTAAATTAAACATAGTTTCTAGGGCCTTACCCGTTAAATACTCGCCCAGTCTAATTGCGTACTCGCTTTCTGGGATGCCTAATACCTTCACTGATGCTTCGAATCTCGACAAATAGGAATCCAAGTTGTCTCGGTCCGTAAAAAATGGCAGTTTTAATCTCTGTGACGACTGCGACGGTCTTCTGCTTTCCTCACTTTGACCTTTCGAAGATAGTTCTAGTTTTCTTAACTCGATTTCAGTTTGCATCTGGCACTTGATCTTCTCTTTCTCAATTTCCATTCTCATGTGTGTCTCTCTCTCTTCCTGTAGACGCTTGGCTTCCATTTCAGCCTGTCTTTGTTCTCTCTCAGCTAACTTTTCTTCCTGTAGGCGGTTGGCCTCGAGTTCTGCCTGTCTCTGTTCTCTTTCGGCTTGTCTCTGGTCTCTTTCAATCTGTTGTTGCTCTTTTGCTTCGGCATACTCTTGTAACTCTTTACCCTTCAGGCCTATTCGTTCACCTGCTTCAATATATTCCATTAAAGTAGGCATCTTGTACTTGTGGACACGTTGCTGTCTGTCAGCCAACTATAAATGTGACGATTCTGCTGTTAGTCTTTGTGTCACTTCCCTAAGTACACCCACACTCCCTGTGTACGTCAATTCGTAGTGCTAAAATATCTCTCTGTACTCACCCAGTCACTCTATAAGCACTAGGTAGTGAGGTGGGAAGTATCACCTATACTCCCTCGTATATATATCTATGACCAAAAGTTCATGAAGTCCCTGGAAATATTGTTAAACATACATATAAAAACATATACACCCAAATGGATGATAACACTAAGTGATGACTATCCAACGCTAGACTTCACAAGCTGAGTACACGGAGACGATGATGACACAGAAATAAACCACAGTAACAACCACAAGCTTGTGTAGAGACATCCACAGTGCGCGTAAAATAAAAATATAAATTGACCAAGACCACTAGACAGCAGAAATGACGAAAGATCACAATAAAAACATATATCCGAACACAACAAATATTATATGTAAATATAACGAAAAGAAAGAGAGAAAGAAAAAGAATATATACTGAAAATATACACAGATCTGACGTCAGACAACTCGGCTCTAGATATTGGTTAAGACTATTTCAATGCCCCTGCACGATACGTCAACTCATTAACGTTTTTCTTACAAAAATATCGTAAGCACCAGAAAGACAAATAAATTATTGTGCTGTATCCCGACTCTCGAGAAACACCCCAACAAATCCCCTACTCTTGACAAACACTGGACCACATACAAATAATTGCGTAACACCCGACAACAATAAATATGACGATGGGAGCAAAACAATAAAAAATAATAATGTGTAACTGGTTGGCCGACAAATATGGGCCTATTAATCCGTCGCCAAAAGTTCTTTTTATTCAGTCACCAAAGTTTTTGTTCGTTTTAATAGTTATTCTCCCTCGGCTGGAAATGTCTACGACGCTGGATTTCAAAGCGACTTGTTGTTTTGTTGAATGGTTCCTGAATTCACGTGGTGATCAAAAGTTCCAACTGTCGACAAAAGTTGAAGATGATAGTGATATCCGTAACGTTATTGTACTTTCTCTGTACGTGGTAATAATCCAAAGTGTTCTTTCGATTTGTTGTTACTCTCGTTGCGGAGATGGCGCTTCCCTGTATCATTAATGTTATGGATTTTCGTTACCCGACAAGATTCACCAAAAAGAAAAGGAGAATGGCAGGCAATGTTCAGCGCTTTAAATTTTGGGTATATAAATCCTTATCGGCAAAGAAGTACAACCATGGTTGCGATGACGATAAGTTAAAACTGTTTGCTCATAACAGAATAATGATGACAAAGGCTTGAACAAAGACGAAACATCAAGTCTGGCTTTCTTTCAAATCAACCTTGTTTATCCCGATCTCCTGTGGAAATTCCCAGTAACTTTCCACTGTCAAACAGCCTTGCCGTCCAAGGTCAACCTAATTTCTCTTTATCACTCTCAGTGAAAAATTCCTCCGTAACACAGTTTTCACACAAACACTTGACAGCCCCACCCGGCTGCGGTATTAACTTCGTGGAAAATCACACTTTCCACTGCTGCCCTAGCACGGCTGTGGTGGGGGTTAATGTAACTTTCCCCTCGTACCTGGACGCTGGTGTACCCACCCGTCCTCTTTACTGCGTCGAATAATCTTGACCAGTCAACTTGCAACAACACAGTGCGCTTGCCTCCAGCACACACACACACCTGTCCTCGCCACTCTGGATTCAACACTCGTCTTTAATTTCCGCACTGCTGCCTGGTATCAAATTTACCTGTCACCGTAATGGACTCTCCCGGTTAGTCTGTCCTGCGTTAATTCTTGTCGTCCCCGCCTCGTCTGTTTATGCGTGCTGACCGCCGTTAATTTACCTGTAGTGGACTTGACGTGAACTGACTGCTCGCCTGTGACCTCCGCCGCGTACCCTCCCCGCGCGCTGACAGTTCTTTCACGATGTGGCGTCTTACACACACACACGCTGGATATTCCCACTCCCTTCTGGATTAATCCCGTCTGTCTGTGTGAATTATCTGGCGCACACACCGAAGAGTTCACATTAACCTCTTGAATCAACGATGTCTGGCTTGATGGAACGTAGTCACAGATAATAACTCCTCTCTCAGCGAAGAGCCCACAACTATCTCAACATGACAACACTGTCTATAATGTTCTGGGTTTCTCAATATATCCCCGTCGTTCTTGCCAGGACAGTCCCCAGATGTCACACGTTTCTCTTGATGATAATGATATCACGAAGTTCTCACGATGATACTGTTCATGATATTGATGATAAGTTTTGTGTGATGGTCGTTGTCTAGGTAACGATGTTCATGGTGTGTCAATGGAGATATCTGTCTTGCAATGTAACTCACCCCCGCAGTGCATATTCACCAGGCATTCAACAAGATTCCGTTGGCGCACATAATCCTTTATTACAAAAATAAGACGGACAAACGGAACAGGTTTATACATCCAGAAACATAACGTAATCCATAGAATATGAATATCCTCCTCACAATTTAACCAGCACACATCAATGCCTTCTCACGGCTGGCCTCTAATCTCAATCCACAAGACAGGTAATCCAGCTACAATCCTCGGCTGGAGCTCACACAATACAACCCACACATTGGGTTGGAGCCACTGCTCAACTATAGAACCCACTCTGGGGTTTGGCCTACACTCAATACAGAACCCACTCTGGGTTCCGGCCTGTCTTCCCAACTCGAAGAACAACACAACACCGGAGCTCTCTCTTAAACGACCCGACCCGCAGTCGGTCTCTTCTCTCACTGCCCTTTCAGTACCTTGACTTCACACAACACACCACTCTCTTTCGACCCATCCCCCCTGGGGTCCACACTCACCCTTCCCATTATTTCTAAGGACTGGCTGTTTACTCGTAGCCAGGTCAGTCACTTTACTGTCTCCCACTTTCATCTCCATTCTTTCTCATGCCCGGCCACTCAACTCAATGTCAGTGACCCAGGCTTATGTCACTGATGTTGGTGATGCTATTGATTGACATTGCTGCTGTTACTGCTTTTGTTGTCTTGCCCCTGCTGTTGTTTGTGTCGTCGCTGCTGCTGTTGCTCTTATTCCTTCTAATCCTGTGACTGTTGCTGTTGTTTTAGTGTTGTTGCCGTGGCTGTTATGGTTATGCTGCTGTTGTTGTTGTTATTGATGCTGTTGTTGGTGCTGCTGTTTTTGATAGTACTATTGTTGTTGCTCTTGTTTCTATTTTTATGCTGCTTTTACTGCTGAATGTGTTAGTGTTGTTTCGGTTTTCGCTGCTACTACAATTACTATTGTTGTTTGTCTTTGTTGTTTTCGTTGTTTCTGTTGTTTTTGATGTTTCTGCTTCAGGAAGTAGGGTTATTTTCAATTGTTGTTGTTATTGCTGCTGCTTCTGTTATTGTAGGTCTTATTGTTGCTTCCGTGTCCTTTTTGGTTAATGTTGTTGCAATTGTTATTGTCGTTTGCTATTCCTTGTGTTGCTCACGTGGCCTGTCTTAACCCTAGCTGCAATACCTCTCAGTATATTCTCCAGACTCCTGGAGTGACATTCCTCAATGCCACTTTCCAAAGACATAAGAGAGTTCTCATGTGCGAGCCCAAAGTCACTTAAACTATCATTTACAAACGGTGTGGCATGGCATACACCGGGTAAAGACAAAACGCTCGATCAACATATTTAGGCAGCCTCTCACATGTTTCCAGTGGTGCCTATGAAACGATGTCTATTTGTTATGTTATGTTATGTTATGTTATGTTATGTTATGCTATGTTATGTTATGTTATGTTACGTTGAACGATGTCACACACATTGGGCATTCCCATGTATGCTCAGTCCTCTAATGTAGCACTTTGTATTGGCGCATTATTTTGCCGGCTTGTCTGTACGTTCGCTGTTTTACTCCGCTGTCTGGGCATTCCGATCCGAGACTGCCGGTTGCCATTTTATGTAACATGTCTATGGAGTCTCGACATTTCAGCAATGAGGATCACTGCGACCAGTCTTATGCCCAAGCCATGGCCATATAATTGGACACATCCCATGACCATGAAAGAGATTGCAAAACCATCAATATATTATTTCCAGCTGGGGACATTTTCGCATCAATATCCAACAATCTAAGTTTGAAGGGCGTGTAGGCAGGTCTCGTTGTAAAACCTACCCGCATGTCCTTCAGACTCAGAGCCTGGCATTACCTAAGACCAATGTCCACATCCGTGAGGGTTTTTCTTTGCACGAGGCGCAACGTTATCTACGTGATCATCAGCACATGTTATGACATGAGATATATCGGATGAATAGGTCTACGTCTGGCTGACAGATTTAGACACCATCTCTTTGATGTTAACAATCGTACCCAGAAACCGGTATCCACCCATTTTATCAGCTCTGACCACTGTGGCGTGGCTGACATACAGGTTCCATCCATCCATCATGTGCCATGCCGGTAAGCGTGGGCGGTCATGTTCTGCCATCTCACTCGATCACCAGAGTCGTGGATCAGCTCCGTGTTTCTGTCTCGACCATCCACAAGGCTAAGCCATCCAGGTACTTGCTTCTAGGTCTTCCCCTTGGTCTATTCCCCTCGATCTTACCAGTTGTCATCAAATTCTCCAATCCATTTCTTCTCATAACATGCCCAAAACATTTTGACTGTCTACGTCTAATTTCTCTAATCAATTTACGATCTTCATTTGTTTCTTGAAGGACTTGTTCATTGGTCTTTCTGGCTGTCCATGGTATTCTTTGCATTTTCCTCAGAAACCACATCTCTACAGCCATCAGATGTTTTTCAGCCTGACTGCTCATTGTCCACGCTTCACATCCATATAAAAGTACAGGTTCAATGTAGCATCTCAACACTCTTTTTCTCGTTTCAATTGACATCTTTTTATTGGTCAATATGTTTTTCATCTTGCTAAAGGCTACTTTTGCAATGGCGATTCTTGTTCTAATTTCTTCAAGGCATCTCCCATCAGATGTTATTACTGTTCCGAGATAATTGTACCTGCTCACTTGTTGAAGAATATTAACATTTACTTGTATATTACATTGTGGTATTTCGTCCTTCCTAGTGACGACCATAATCTGTGTCTTTTTACAATGTAATTCTAACCCTAGTTGTTCACTGTGTGTAACAATCGCATCTACTAAATTTTGCAGGTCCTGTTCATTGTCTGCAATCAAGACTGTATCATCTGCATATCTAATGTTATTGATGCATCGTCCTCCAATGTTGATTCCTTCCATATCTTCAATATTTCTGAAAATACTTTCACTGTACAGGGAAAACAGATCTGGAGACATTACACATCCCTGTCTCACACCCCTTTTAATAGGCTGATATTGGCTTACTTCATTATCAACTCTTATGGCAGCTTGTTGTTTCCAATATATGTTTTTTACAAGTCTAAGATCTTTTCCATCAATTTGTAGATATTCAAGCATCCTTATCATGTTGACATGTCTCACTTTATCAAAAGCTTTTGTGTAGTCAATAAAGCAAAGGTGTAGATCTTTGTTTACTTCTATAGATTGTTCGATTATGTTTCTCAATATATACACAGTATTTACTGTACCCTTGCCTTCCACAAACCCACATTGTTCTTCTCCTATTTCAGGTTGTATTTTCCTCATAACTCTTTGCATGATAATTCTTAGCAAAATCTTCGTTACAGGTTACGGTGATCAAATCGTGCTCATCGCACAAACGTGATCGTAAGACATTGGAAAACCGTCTCATTTTTCAGACGGATTCACACTCCTCTCATGTCTTCAGTGTCCAACACAGCTTCGTTTAACTTCCAACCCTCGATCCCCCTTCCCCGTAGTTGTATGGTCCACTAAAAAAATTAGTTGCGTATCTTTTACAGGACGTAGCAGTCAACCAAAGCATTTTTGGCTGTTTGCGATTTCTTGGCAAGGTTAAGTTCAATGATTTGTGATAGATTTCTGAACGACCAACAGACATTTTATGAAAATCAACGCAAGGCGGTCTGCATCCAAGTCTTCTGCAACTGTGTTTCGAACGCAGTTCGAATTGGGAATTACGAACTGGGTCTGTAACTCCTTTGCCACAGAGCGGGCTATAGTCCACTAATAATCCCTATTTTACTGCGTGCTTTCATAAGCGCCTCCCCTTCCCCCTAGCAGGTGTTCTCACCTCGAGTGGCTAGGCCAATCCCTGGGCTTGTGACGTATTTGACCTTTATTCCTTGACCCGCCTTTACCGCACATCGAGTTCATTTAATCTACTGATTATCATCACACGCGTTGGTCGTTTAAGACGTATTCATCCACACAAGGATACAGATAAGTAACCTGTGTATTTTCATGTAATGTTGTTCATCTAGTTGTGTCGGTTTGTGTATATTTGTTTTTGCTGACGAAGACTTTAGCCGCAACGTCCATTTTTATTCTTGTAATCGTGTCCTTGTAAAGCTCCACTTCTCGTGTTTTTCTGATTTGCCTTAAAAAAATTATTTCACCGTGGAAGCATTTCTCTTTTCGTTCGTTTTTTTTTTTTTTTTATTAAATTTTATTTTTATTCTTATTCTCATTTTTGTTTCTTGGTAAGCTTTTGACATGGATTCCAATCATGTCAATTTAACATTGTTTATAGCCGAGGAAAAGCCAGCGAGCCATCACTCTCCCCGCTCTAATGTAGAAATAACGTAGATGACAGGACAGGATGAAACTTGTCTGTAACAAAACTGTGTGTTATTCTGAACGTCTAATTCAATTATTGTCAGAAAGTTATGCTTCGTGTGTTTCCACGAAATATGCATAGTTAACTTTGTTTGAGTGTATACATATATGCGAGTGAGCTTCAAATGAAAACCTAATTTTTATTTCTTGTGAATATATTCTGAAAAAGTAAAGAACAAAAGTATCATTTTTCGATGTAGTCGCCACTGCCTTCAATGC